>VZZY01016924.1:465424-510140 GCA_013400335.1 Eurystomus gularis
TCTTCTTGCTGCAGCTTGCAGCTTTTTCTCTGGATTCTTTCAGTTTTGGCTCGCGGCGGCGGCTCACGGCGGTGGCAGCGATTGCGCAACTCACGGCCGGCAGCGGCTCACGGCTTCTTTCTCTCCCCCGGATTCCTAGCACGGTGGGAGTCAGCAGTTCTGTCCGGTGGCTGCTCCCTCCTTTCTGACTGCTTAGTTTCTTCAGGGGGCTGCGCTGACAGCTCAGTTCAGTTTCCCCCCCCTCCTCCTCGCTCCTCTCCGGCAGCGGCAGAGGGAGGGGGGGGGGGCGCTTGGCAGGAGCGATGTGCTCCCTTTGTGCAGTGAGGCGAAAAAGAGAGCAATTGTTTACTTTTTCAATATTTATGGCTGGTGTTATCACACTTCCGTCTTCCTGGAGGATTTATGCACAATAGATTTATGGGAAATCGAGTTTTTTGCTCACTGTTTTAATAAGAAAGAAAAATCATGTGGTCGGTTCACCACACACGGGAAGTATTTTGCCCCACTCTGAACCAGAAGGAGGGATCCCTGACTACCAGACCAGCTCACCAGCTCTTAGCTGATGACATTTACAGGAGTAGATCACAGTGTGGGATGACTGCAGCCCAGAAGAATGACCTTAGAAGGTAAAACAGAGCCATAGCAGGCCTGATGCCAACAATACACTCAGGCCTAAATGTTCCAGTGTTTCAGGCCATTCCATCAAAAATCTTGGAGAAAATTATTTTTGGCTGAACCAGGTGTCATGGAACAGGGGGCCAACTGCGGCGTCTCTCTGCCAAGTCAGGAGGAGGCTCAGAGGGAAGCCGGCGCAGCACTGAGATGGGTGCAAAGCAACCAAACAGCAGAGGACTGTCACCAGAGGGTGCAGCCACTCGGTCTCCTAAACTTCATCCATCACACCCAGCCTGATTTTATCGCTTCCCCTCTTCCCCCACATCATAGTCACATCAGCAGAAGGACAGAGGAAGGGCGTCGCTGGTGCTTCACAGGCGTTGATACACCCAAATGAGCGGTAAGTGCCACCTCTGCAGGCACTGCTCCCCACTGGTGCCTTAGGAGATGAAAACCAGATCTATGAGTGGCTCTGCCCTTGCAGAGCCTTTCTTTTGGCCTCAACCCCAGAAAAGCACCTTCGCCTCCCCATTCAGATGGCAGCTCCAGCAGATGAGGCTACTTACACAATTGTTTTGGTTGGAAGAGACCCTTAAGATCATTGAGTCCAACTGTTAACCCAGCACTGCCAGGGCACCACTAACCCATGGCCCTCAGCACCACATCTCCACGGCTTGGAAACCCATCTAGGGATGGGGACTCCATCACTGCCCTGGGCAGCCTGGCACAGCCTTTCACAATCCTTGCCAGGAAGAAATTGTTCCCAATGTCCAACCTAAACCTCCCCTGGCACAATTTGAGATTGTCTCCTCTTGTCCTATCACTTGTCCCTTGAGAGAAGAGCCCAACTCCCACCTGGCTCCAACCACCGTTCAGGGAGTTGTGGGGAGCAAGAAGGTCTCCCCTGACCCTACTTTTCTCCAGGCTCAACATCCCCAGGTCCCTCAGCCACACAAGACTTGTGCTCTAGACCCTTCCCCAGCTTCGTTGTCCTTCTCTGGACACGCTCCAGCCCCTCAAGGTCCTTCTTGGAGTGAGGGGCCCAAAACTGAACCCAGGATTCGAGGTGCAGCCTCCCCAGTGCCCAGTCCAGGGGGATGATCCCTGCCCTGGTCCTGCTGCCCACACTAGTGCTGACCAGAGCCAGGATGCTGGTGGCCTTCTTGGCCACCTGGGCATATGCTGCTTGATCTTCAGCCTGCTGTTGACCAACACCCCCAAATCTTATTCTGCTGGGAAGTTTCCAGCCACTCTTCCCCAAGCCTAGAGCATTGCAGGGGGTTGTTGCAACCCAATTGCAGGACCTGGCCCTTGGCCTTGTTGAACATCACCCCACTGGCCTCAGCCCACTGGTCCAGCCTGGACATATCCCTCTGTAGAGCCTCTCTGCCTGTGATCTGCTGATCAACTCCTGCCTAGCTTGGTGTCATCTGCAAACTTACTGAGGGGTCAGTCAGTCCCCTTGTACTTGTCAAGCTCCTGTGTGGTTCGTAGCAGTGCTACATCACTCACAGGCTTCCAGGCTCCAGGACAGAGCATCAGCTCCTGAAAAATACTTCTGGCCATGGAGAATTCTTTTTTCCCTCTAACAAGGCCTCTGGTTTTGGGAAAGCACACTGCACTTAGAGGGAAGCAGTGTGGACTTGGGGCTAGAGCAGTGCCCTCATGTGTAGGAGCCCCCTGTTCTAGTCTTAGCACTGCAAGAAGCTTGGGTGAACGTGGACAAGGCCTCTCTCCTCAGCTGTCCCACTTGCAAACTATGGATATTTCAACTGGAAATGGTTTCCAATCCAGAAGCAGTCTATGAAATGGTTTAACATGACTAAGGTGAAGAAGCAAGAGTCAAGCCCTTTGGGACATAAGCCGTGTCTGAGTTGTTTCCCCTTGCCGCCTCAGAGACACCCCGTTGCCGATGCTACAAGTCTCCTCATCCTCATCCTTCAAGGTGCGAGTGAGCAATTGCTGCACGGCTGTGTGCCGTGAGACCCAACACCAAATTCCACGGTCCAGATTTATCCTTTCACGGCTGTTACGTTAATAGTTGTTGTCTACCCTGTTCATCCCATGGGAGGTCATGCTTGACAGAGGGTCCTTCGCAAGCCCAGCCTGTCTGTGCATGACCAAAGGACACATACTGACACTGTATCTCCCAGGTTATCAGAGTCCAGTGCGTCACATCTTCTGTCAACCCCCACGCACACACCAGCTGCTCCTGCCTGTGACTGACAATCTTTGTCCGCTAACACACGCTCAGAAATTTCTATGAGGCTCCCACACGTCTTTTGAAGATGGGCAGGTCTTTCATGTTGAGATCTTAACGCAACCCCACAAGCAGTTCTTGTGATCCTCACAAGTTCTCCAGCTACCTCACAGAAACCCTGTAGCACTGCTGCGTACCACTTGACTGAGGAAATTAGGGCATGGCACCAGAAGCCACTTCCTTGGAGTTGTAAGGGAGCTGACAGCACAAAGAGAAGAAGAATTGCTATTCCTTGGTCTAACCAACCATCCTGTGCAAGGAAGAGAGCTCAGGGAGGTTGGCCCAATGCCCAAGCACCCTTGTCAGTATACAATTCTGAAAGCATTTTGAGACCAAATTTCATTTTGTGCTTAATACAAAGACCAGGTCATTCTGTTGCAGGTGAGGAATGAAATGTCCTCTCCCTGAATTACAGGAGGCCTTCTATAATGGTAGAATGTATCTCTGGGATGTTTAAAAGTCAATTGGTTTCTTTACAATTTAAAATAAATCACCCTTTTAAATGTGATGTGACCACACTGTTGTGCCGGCAGAAGATTTCCAGCGTAGTCGCTAACACCCGTTTCCAGAAAGCACAAGGACAAGCTGCTCTTGTGTGTCCTCAACTGCTGGTTGTGTTAACAAAAAATGCCACCTGTCAGAAGCTGACACCGCAAATACCAGTCCGGACTAATGACGTTGGTAAGGGGAGAGTTCAGGGCACCGACAGCACCGCCTGGTGCATTTCCCCTCTTTTACATATTTGTGGTTTTTGTCTCCTGTGCTGATCTCCGATCCCTTCTCCCTCCACACCAAATGAATTGTGTTTGGCCTCTCTTCCCAGGACACTGCCTACAGAAGGCTCCTCGGAGGCACCACTCACCTGTGTGCTGCTAACAAAGTGAGAGGCAGAAACTGGGAGTGAACAGCCCCACAAAGTCATTGCTCATCCTGCGGTCTCCAGAGTACGATGGAGCTTCTTGCCAGAGCGCTGTCGCAGATCTCTGCAGGCCACTTTCCGTGGCTAACATCAACCCAAATTACTCAGCATCCACAGCAAGATCCCTAAGGGTTCATGGAGCTAGATTTTTGATGGGGCTTCCATTCAGTACACTGAGAAAGTGAGGAAGCATGACCACATCTGTTGGATCTCTACAGTGGTGCACTCATGAACGAGGACAAGGCTGAGCAACAGGCAGGGGGGAGCCTCCAATAGAAGAGGGACATAGATTTGTTGGAGAGGGTCCTGAGGAGGGCCATAAAGATTATCCAGGGGCTGGAATATCTCTCCTACAAGGCCAGGCTGAGAGAGTTGGGGTTGTTCAGCCTGGAGAAGAAAAGGCTCCAGGAAGACCTTCTTGTG
Source organism: Eurystomus gularis (assembly GCA_013400335.1). Lineage (NCBI taxonomy): Eukaryota > Metazoa > Chordata > Aves > Coraciiformes > Coraciidae > Eurystomus > Eurystomus gularis. Next base: position 469,642 of record VZZY01016924.1, read on the forward strand.
GCCATTCAGTATCTGAAGGGGACCTACAAGAAAGCTGGGGAGGGACTTTTTACAAGGGCTTGTAGCGACAGGATGAGGGGTGAAGGGTTCAAACTGGAGGAGGGGAGATTTAGATTAGAGGTAAGGAAGAATTTCTTCACTATGAAGGTGGTGAGACACTGGCACAGGTTGCCCAGGGGGACTGTACATGCCCCAACACTGGAGGTGTTCAAGACCAGGTTAGACGGGGCTCTGAGCAACCTGGTCTAGTGCAGTGTCTCTGCCCATGGCAGGGGGGTTGGAACTAGATGATCTTTAAGGTCCTTTCCAACCCAAACCATTCCATGATTCTATAAATAAAGCAGCAAATCCTGCTCCCTCCTGCCAAACCCTCTATTTTTCCACTGCTGCTGGGCTTTAAACACAGCAACAGGGATGACATCCAGAAGACAACTGAGCCCGCTGTGTCCAAGCTACCTGGGACAGAAAGAAAGGCTGCTGCTCAGGGGGAAAGCCGGTGAGGAAGGGAACGGAAGGTCTCCAGAAGGTGGAGTGTGTGAGATCTCCCTCACATCGCTATGAAGGCAATGCACACGCAGCTAACTCCCACGGAATGGGAATTGAAAAAGGTACTTGAAGGCAAAATGCAACTTTCAAGCTCATCTTGTATTTGATGGGTTTGTCTTTGAGAGACTCACCTAAAAAACCTGGTCCCTGCATTCGGTGTCTCAGTTGCCTGGCTTGCTCCTTCGCTTACTCCAGGGGGATTGCTCAGGGTCTTGTCACCAGCTCAGGCTGCTTCCTCCAGCCCCACAACCAGCAACGACATGCACCTTTGAGCTGCAAAAGAACACAGAAAAACAGATTGCCGAGACAGCTCGCCTGTTGGAGTAGATAAAAACACCTTCTCCTCACCAATCGTGCTGGGAAAGTGTGTAACATAAAATCCCCATGGTCATCTGGCTTTTAAACCTGCAAAAACTCGGTCACTCCACACCACTGGCACCGTCCTGCAGCCAGGCCTAAGATTGTGCTCTGAAGTGAGATCCACGAGTTAGCACCAAAGAGATTCTTCCGCTCAGCAACACTGGAGTAGGAGGAAGGAATTAGAAGTCCCTTGTCCATCTAATACCCAGGATTATTCTCATGGAATATTTCCTTGGATCAGTCCAGCTGACGCAGGCCATGGTTCCGTAACAGACTCCAGCTGAGTGCGGGGGGAATGCAGCCGAGGCAGGGTCAGGGTTTTACACATTGCAGTAATGGGGTGAGAAAACACTTTTATACCAGTAATTCCCATACCCAGGTGCATGGAGCAGTGTGGGATGTTTTAAAGGCTGGCAGCCTCCACAGCCCACGTTAGACAAACCCTCAAACGAGCAGTCTCAGTCAATTTAGTCCTTTCTAAAAAGTTAAAACTAGCTATGCTAGACAGAATTCCACTCTGATTTACACATATTTCTGGCTGAATATATCATAGAATGGTTTCAGTGGGACAGGGACCTTAAAGCTGAGTCCAACCTGGCTGCAGCGAGCAGGGACATAGAGCAGGTTGCCCAGAGCCCCGGCCAACCTCACCTGCAATGGTACCAGGGATGGGGCAGCGACCACCTCTCTGGGCAGCCTGGGACAGGGGCTCAGCACCCTCAGCAGCAAAAAATTTCTTCCTTCTCTCTAGTCCAAGTCTCTCCTCTTTTAGTTTCAAACCATCACCCCTTGTCCTGTCCCAACAGGCCCTGCTCCAAAGTCCATCCCCATCTTTCTGACAGGCCCCTTGAAGCACTGAAAGGCCACCAGAAGGTCTCCCTGGAGCCTTCTCTTCTCCAGGCTGAACAAGCCCAACTCTCCCAGCCTGGCCTCCCCGCAGAGGGGTTCCACACTCGCATCATTTTTGCACCACTTATGACCACACATCCGCCGAAATTCACACCCCAGGGCCCCGCCGCGGCCCAGGATCTCCTCTTGACGGACGCGGCCACACCTCTGCGGTGCAAGGCGCAAGGCCAGCAGCGGGGAGCGCCCCGCGGCCCTGCCGGAGATCGGCCCCAGGCCCCTCCACCTTCCACCGCCTCCCTCAGCCCCGGGGGGCGGGAAGGGGCCGTGGCTCTGCGCCTCAACACCCGGCCCGGCCACCTGCCTTACGATTGGCCGAGGGCACTGCCTGTCACCGGACGTCACCCTTCTCAGCCAATGGGCGCTCAGGGAGTGGGCGAGGGCGGGGCCTGCACGGGCAGGGCTCGGGGGTGTGGCGAGCGTCGCGCGCTGGTGTGGAGGGGCAGGTAGGGCTGGGGGGGGCGTCTGAGGGGAGGCCGCGCCCGGGCCCGGCCCTTCCCTTCCCCGCTCCCTTTCCGTCCCCTTCCCGTCCCCTTCCCGTCCCCTTCCCCGCCCCCTTCCCCGCCCCCCGGGGCCCGGGCCGTGAGGGGCACAGCTGTGGGGAACCCGGGGGTCGGTTGCTCGGTGGGTGCGGGCGGCCTTGCGGCCCCTGCGGCCTGCGTTCCCGGAGGCATCCCGGGAGGCCGCGGCCCTGGAGCGGGGTGAGCTGGGCTGAGCCTCCGCGGCCCTTGGGAGGGAACGGAGGGGCCGCCGCCACGGGAAGCCCCGCTCCTGGCGAAGGGGCCTAGGGTCTGAGTGGGTCGGTTGGGTGCCGGGGGTGGGCAGAGCGCAGGCCCCGCGGTGGGGAGCGGTCTGGCCGGGCCACCACAGGCTTAGTGTCGGGAGGGTTCCAGGTGATGTTACAGGTGAGGAGTTTATTGGGGTGCTCCCAGGGAGAAGGGGACAGGGCGGGTGAGAGCGGTTGTGCTGTGGGTCTCCTTTTGGGGGGGGTCAGGCAGGGAGCTGACACGCTCTGCGGTCACCAGCTCCGAGACCTCAACCACGCCTGAGTCTCTCTCCGCTGTCACACACCCCGATGCCGGGTTCTGGTCCAGATACGGATGCTTCCAGACATAGGGCTGCGCTGAGCTTGGCTGGTTGGCTGGGAAACAGTCGCTTTAAGGCATTTGTCTAAGTGCCCGTTTGAACACAGGCTGTCAAACGTGGGAAGAACCACACGTAAACTGGCCCTTGTGTGGCCACTGGTGTTTTAGGGTTGATGATGGGTGGGCTCTGTCTGGGTGTCATGCTGAGTTCATGTTTTGTTGCTGGTAAGCATGGTATAATAGATCACATGTTTTCCTCTGTTTTTATTAAAAATTATAGTTAGCAGTTTAGATCTAAATTTAGTTGAGCAGGCTAAAATTAAATTCCAGGATACGGGCTCCATTGTCGAGTTAAAAATTCAAACCAGTAGTAGTCCTGGAAGAGTCACAACGGGGAATGTGCACTGTGAGGCACAGAGAAATTGTACGTTAACCAGTGTTTTGATGAAGAGCTAAAACTCTGATGTGCCAGGGAAAGAACCATTGTTTGAGGAGGTTTCCGCTCACTGGGGTGCGAAGGGTTAAGAAATCCTGCAATAAGCTGATAGGACTGGAATGCATTTTGGTGGGTTTTGGCAGGTCAGCTTGTTAGAAGTGGCTGGCGTTTTGTTTGGATAAAGAAGAGAGGAACTTGGGGCTTGTAATCCATAAAATCAGTGAGGAATGAATTATTTCAGAGTGTTGACATAAGATGAAGCAAACAGTGACAGAATATTCCAGTATGTAAACACTGATGGAATTATGTTGGGTAATAAAGCCTAAGTACCTGGAGGTAGCTGGGGGATTATGTGGGCTGGATGGAGCTGGTGTAAATTACCCTCACTAAACAGAGCTGTGCTGAAGTGGCTCTTCAGAGCTCTCCTCGGGGTAGCACCACAAGCCCTGCTGTGCTTTTCATCTCCCTTGCCTGCCTTGGTAAGAGTAACTTTGCTTTTTGGGGCAAAGAAAATGGCCTCCTGTTCTTTTGGATTTGTGCAGACACAGGTCCCCAGACCAGCTTTAGCTCTTCGTGCCTGGCTAAAGGCACCTCATGAGTTCACCAAGCCAGCAACTTGAAATAATTTTTTTAAAATGTAGGATTTTACTGAACAGGTATCTTGGGGTAAAGGAGGTATAAGAATCTGTAAATATTCCAAACCCTTGCCATAGAATCACAGAATCATTTAGGTTGGAAGAGACCTTTAAGATCATCGAGTCCAGCTGTTAACCCAGCACTGCCAGGGCACCACTAACCCGTGTCCCTCAGCACCACATCTCCACGGCTTGGAAACCCCTCCAGGGATGGGGACTCCACCACTGCCCTGCCCAGCCTGGCACAGCCCTTCACAGCCCTTGCCAGGAAGAAATTGTTCCTCATGTCCAACCTAAACCTCCTCTGGCACAACTTGAGACCGTTTCCTCTTGTCTTATCGCTTGTTCCTTGTGAGAAGAGCCCAACAAGCTCAAACTAACTTGTTCTGGCTGTCTTCAGCTGAGATCATCTATCCTGGATGTGGTTTTTTGGTTCCTCAGGCTTCCATGATGTTTGCCCATTGCCCCCAGCGGTGCACGAGCTCCGTGCTGCTGATCGTGCTGCTGTGCTGTGTCCTGTCTCCTCCAGCACAAGCCAGCAAGGTAAGTGAGCAGCTCCAGACACAGGCACTGAACCGTGATGTGGGGAGTACAACAGAAGCAAAGCCAGCAGAGGAGTGACTGGTTTTGTGTTCGCTCTGTAATGCCATTGCCTCTTGCTTCTGCAGAGCTCGGAGGACATCCGCTGCAAGTGCATCTGTCCCCCGTACCGGAACATCAGTGGGCACATCTACAACAAGAATGTGTCACAGAAGGACTGGTGAGTTGTGGGTGGAAGCCTGAGGGGTCAGTCCATGAAAGGCAACAACACTCCAGAGTTTCCAGCTGGTGCTAAGGAGCTAATTCCCTGCTGTGCATTTGCAGAGGAAACTGATGTATTTGGTCAGTGATGTTCAACCCAGGCCAGGGGCTGGTTTTGAACAGAGGTTGGAGGAGGTGTGATTTCTTCAGCCAGGCTCTCAGCAGATGGAGGGGGGACCCTTCAGGCCCTGTCACCTGCACTGGATCCCTGCGGAAGGTGCTTGGACAGCATCTGGGAACTTTGGGCTTGCTAAGATGTGAGAGGAACGCCTAAAACCAGTTTAGTATTATCAGCCTGACGGGGAAAAATGGGCTATGGAAAACATCACCGCAGCATCCTTCCACAGAGCATTGGTTTCACCTTGGCCTGCTGCTGAACTTGGTTTCTTTGTGCTGCAGCAACTGCCTGCACGTCGTGGAGCCGATGCCGGTACCCGGGAATGACGTGGAGGCCTATTGCCTGCTCTGCGAATGCAAGTACGAGGAGCGCAGCACCACCACCATCAAGGTAACTGCGGGTCTGCTCCTGTGGCTGGCTCCTTCTCCTTGTCACACCACCCCAGGCCCAGCTAGACCGGTGGGCTCCTGGAGAAGAGCCCAGAAAGGGGAAATAAACCTATCACAGCTCGTACATGCTGGTGGTGCCAGGGGCAGCGTTGTCGAGTCAGGAGGGCTCCTGGCAGTGAGGAGCAGGCTGCATGGGAGCCTGGGCTTCTTGCTGAGGGTATGTGACAGCACCAAGCATCTCTGACCAGTGACCTGTCCTGTTGGTCTCCTTCACGTGCAGCACATGTGCTAAGCTGGCACAGTGCAGAGGAGCTCAGCACGTTTTGTGTGGTGATGGCACCTACATCTCACCAGCCTTCCTGTGAGTGCAGGAGACTTTCTAGTGAGCAAAATTAGAATGAGAGATCAAACATCAGAGACAGCTGGGAGTGGACCTTCCTGTGGTGCTTCTTACCCACACTACTGATCCTTTTCCCTTTCCTTGTCCTTAACTGCAGGTGATCATCATCGTTTACTTGTCCGTGGTGGGGGCACTGCTGCTTTACATGGCTTTCCTTGTGCTGGTGGACCCTCTGATCCGGAAGCCAGATGTTTATACCCAGCCCCTGCACAACGAGGAGGAGAATGAGGTGAGGCTGCACTGCTGTTACGTGCAGGGTGCACCTGGGTGACTGCGGTCACAGTGGAGATGGGGTGGGAGGGTGACAAGAGAAGGCTGACAGCATGAGCCAGTGATGCGTCCTCATGGCCAAAGGTCTCCAGGGGTGCACACAGAAAAGTGTGGCCAGCAGGCCAAGAGAGCTTCTCCCCCTCTACTCTGCCCCACTGAGGCCACCTCTGGGGTATTGGGTCCAGTGCTGGGCTCCCCAGGTCAAGAGAGACAAGGAACTACTGGAGAGAGTCCAGCAGAGGCTCTGAAGATGCTGAGGGGCCTGGAGCATCTCTGTGCCCAGGAAAGGCTGAGAGCCCTGGGGCTGCTGCGCTGGAGAAGAGAAGCCTCAGAGGGGATCTGATCAATGCTGATCAAGAGCTAAAGGGCCCATGGGGGGCAAGAGGATGGGGCCAGACTCTTGTCAGTGGTGCCCAGTGACAGGACAAGGGGCAACGGGCACCAAGTGGAACCCAGGAGGTTCCATGTGAGCAGGAGGAGCAACTTGTTTGGTGTGAGGGTGTTGGAGCCTGGCCCAGGCTGCCCAGAGAGGTTGTGGAGTCTCCTTCTCTGGAGAGATTCCAAAGGTGCCTGGACCATCCAGGGTGTTTTCTGACATGATTTTCTGCAGTGTAAACATGGTTGGTTGGAGCAGTCTGACCAGCTGGGCTGGACAGAAGTCCTGCAGCACTGCCCAAGTAATGGAAGAGCAGCTACTGTGTAAGCTGGTACGCTGAGGACAATGGAAGTGTTGGCCCAGTTTCAGGGGGATGATGCAGTTTGCTTTCGCAGTGCAGCTTCTGGCAGTGGATTTCCAGCAGAGGTTTAGACTTTGTGCAGTTCCTCAGCTGGGGATGTTTTTTTGACCATGGGTGGTCCCCAAGAGCGAGCTCTCCAACCGGAATTGGTGGGCTGGTGTTGAAGAGCTCTGAAAATGAGGTTCTTCATCGGGACAACTTGAGCCTTGAGTTGCTCTTGCTGCAATTTCTCCGAGGCGAGCTGCCGCCTCCTGCGCTCGGGCTGCCCGTGCCTTGATCTCTGTCACCGTCTCCTCCCGTTGCAGGATGCTCGCTCCTTGGCCGCAGCCCCCACCCCATCTGGCGCTAGAGCCAACACGGTGCTGGAGAGGGTGGAGGGGGCCCAGCAGCGCTGGAAGCGCCAGGTGCAGGAGCAGAGGAAGACAGTTTTCGACCGCCACAAGATGCTGAGCTAGACCTTTGCTGAGCAGTGCCCAGGAGACAGGGTAGCTCCGCTGGTCGAGACGGACAGCGCGCGATCCTTCAGGACACCCGTGGTGTTGGAAAGCTCTCACCCTCTCTGATTTACTGGCTTCATAGAGAGCAGCAGACCAAAACGCTCTGGTTTTGTCCCCTTGCCCTTCACCTCCCAGCCCAGAGGATTCCTTGCCCGGCCAAGATCCGCACTGATCCTTAGCCCCGTGGCTGCATGTTAACAGTCAGTGCTGCCCCGGTCCTCACTGGAACAGGGGCTGCGGCTCCAGTGCTTGGCTGGACCCAGCAGGCAACACCTACTGGGACTGAAGTCTCTGTCAGTCCACCCTGCATCAGAGACAGGTCTCGGTATGGAGTGTTGGAAGCTGGATGAGTCTTTCTGGGATAAAAATTGTGGGATAATTTTAATGTGGGATAAATTGTGGTGCTCCTCCAGGATGAAGGAGCCTCCTCCCTTTTTCAGCAATGTGAATTGGGCATCGTGGTGCAGACGAGTGTGTTGCACAGGAGGAGGAGGAAGGGGTTCCCTGCACTGGTGTGTGGCTGCTTGCATTGGTGTAAACGGGTGGATTTCCACTGACTTCAGCGGAGTCTGCCCAGTTTACACCAGTAAAACCAGGACTGCAGCTTGTGTCTGTGTAGGCGAACATCACAAAGCAGATCATTCACAAGTAGGAGACCAGCCGGTAAAAGGTTGATTTACATTTCATAGAATCATAGGTTTGGGTTGGAAGGGACCTCAAAGATCATCTCGTTCCACCCCCCTGCCATGGGCAGGGACACCTCCCACTAGACCGGGTTGCTCAAAGCCCCATTTACATCATTTCCTGCTTTAGCGGTGGATAAAAATACACCAGGGAGAAAGCTCCGTTCACACCCATGCTGGTCACCCTCTATGCTCTCACAAGTGTGACCAGGAGCACTTGTGTCCAGGAGAAGTGGGGCAAAGGCTCTACGGGAGCCATCTAAACACTCGTCTGGGCCTTGTGGCCTTTCAAGGGGACACTTGTGCTGCTCAGAACACTGAGAGCTCTGTGTGGGCCCACGGCATGGGCCGTGTGGAGGAAACAAGTGGTTCAGCGATGTGCTGAGGAAGGCGCTGGAGTTTATCATGTAGCATCTGTATTAAACGTGGACTAAGATGTTACACGGCTGGCTTCCTTCTCAGGGAAGAGTCCCGTCAGGCCAGGTCTGGGGCTCCCAGCATGGAGCTGCTGCTCTCCAGGCCGTCTTCCAGTGCCTGGCAGGAGAGCTGATGCGAGGCCTCCAGCCCGAGTTGTGGTTACGGCGCTGGGGGGTCTGGGTGCCCTGGCGCTGGGTTGTGCCTGTCCGTGCTCACAGGACGACTGTCACCTCAGGAGAGCTGGGCTTGAAACACCAGCAGAGCAGAGGGCTCCTGCTTCGCACAGGTGACAAAGGGCTCCAAGGTGCCTCAGGAGAGGCCAAGCAGAGCAGAAGTCTCGAGCAATTGTTGCGAAAGGCCTAACGGAGAGGCGCTGGTCACCGGGCAGGGTAGTGCCAGCGGCTTCTGATGGAGCTTCCTGGCAGGAGCCAGCCCCGCAAGGTGGTCCTGCTGGGCGCATCCCAGCAGAAGCTTTGTGAGGGCTTTATGCCCACAGCCTGCATGTGCCCCTCAGCACCTCGCTGGGCTAAGAAGGACCCAGAGCGTCACCTTATACCGATGTCACCTTTTTCTTTACCCATCCTTGTTCTGTGGTGCTCAGTCGTTGGACCTTTCTCCTCCTTTCAGAACCCCCTCTTCCCTGTCTGTCCCTCTCACTGTGAATCCCACCTGGACACCGGGTGTGGTCCCTGGGAACTGCAGCCCCCAAGAGGGGCAGAGACTGTTGGAAGGCTGAACACCAGCAGCGGCTGGAGAAGCGCTGGGCAGGGACAGGGCTGGTGCGACAGGTCCATCTGGTGGCCGCTGCCTCTCAAATCCGTACTGAGACATCGGTGGTCACCAGTGGTAGGGATCCTGCTCCCAGCGAGGGACCGCCGGGTCCCTCTTCATGGAGAGCGAGGGGCTTGGTGAGCAGCACCCCCAGAGCTTCCCCTGACCCTTCCCAGGGACAGCTGGGAAAAGGGGTTGGGAGAAGAAAAATAATGGGTGAGAAATCAGGAGCTGGTGGGTTTGAAAACTCAAGATGGGGAAGGGATGTTGTGGAGAGGTTGCAAAAGCTGCCACTGCCTGGTGGTTTTGTTAATGAGCTGATGAGCTTTGTCCTGTACCCATCCTCCCCAGGAGGAGATGTCTTCTACTGCCCAGCCCACTCTGCTCCTCCCTGTCCCTCCGCATCGAGCGCGGGGGCTTCCCCTCGGCAGGCGCAGCCTGGGGGGCCCTGCTCCCATCCACGTCCACCGCAGCGCCTGCCCCCATCCCTCCAGAGACAGGTGACAGCACCAGCGGGAGCCAATAATTTAATTCCTTATCAAAAAAAGGGCATGAGAAAAATAAAGGACCTCTTGGTACGAAATCCAGCCACTTTGGCACCTGCCGCACCCATGGTCAGGTGCCTGCCGTGGTCCAGATGTCGATGCTCTGGATGATGAGCCACTCGCTCTGCTCCTGCGTTACTCGGATCCTCACACACTCCACGGGGCTGGGCACGGCCTCCTCCAGCCCCCACCGCTCAAAGGTCCCCTTCTCGAAGGTGCCCACGGCGGTGTAGGCAGAGCAGTCCCGGCCGTCACGCTGCCGCTGCCAGCCCAGCTCCAGCAGCCCCGCGTGCAGAAAGTCGCCCTGGCGCTCGTTGGAGCCTGTGCGCACCCGGACATGGGTGACGTGGGCTGGCTGCTGGAAGACGATGGAGAAGACACTGCCGGCTGCTGGGTTCTTCCCCCAGAAATACCCCTCTGCTGTGCTGTAAGCCTTGAAGGGCTCGTAGTTCTCAAAGACGGACATGCTGGTGAACAAGGCTGCTGGTGGGTTGTCCGGAAGGTTCAAGGCATCAGCCTGGAACTCATCGTCCTCCAGCCGGTTGATGGTGCCCTGGAAGGAGGAGTAGAGGCCCATGTGCTGGAAGAGGGAGGGCTTGAAGCGGATGACGTCCTTCTGGGTGAGAAGGAGGCGGAAGTGGACCAGCAGCCAGTCACAGGGCATCTCCTGGTAGAAGAGGAGGAGGAAGCGAGCCAGGCGAGGAAGGTCACTGGAGTGGTAGAGCTTACCGATGTAGCCCAGCTTGGAGAACTCAAGGGTGGCCCAGCTGGAGCCTTCCCGGGAAGCCAGTGCCTTGCGGATGGACGTCAAGAAAGACTTGGCGCACCACACATCGTCCTCGATCATCAAGTAGTAGGAGGAGAGGTTGGCAGCAAAGGCGAAGAGGAAGGCATAGTCCACGTTCTGCTTGGACCTGAACTTCACCCGCTCCTCTGGGTCATTGTAGTTTCTCTTGAGGCCCTCCAGGGTGGGGTAGAACTCGTGGGGAGCATGGATGAGCAGGAGCCGGCCCAGGAGGATGTGGTGAGCAAACTTGCGGGCGATGCTGGTGGCCACATGCATGTTCCATGTGGGGTCTGCATCAGCCAGGTGCACCACCACCACCATCTCCTGCAGCTCCTCCTCTGTTGACTGCTTGAAGAGGGACTGGAGCGTGGCTGGGAGGTAGTAGCCACGTGGCCGCCGCACCGACGCCAATCCCACCGCCAAGAATTCTGCAAGGGAAAGGGAAGGCATTAGCAGGCTGAGGGGTGACCTGGGATGCACCATGGTGAGGTCTTTCCCTGCAAGCCACGAGGAGGGGGCTCCTAAAAGCTCTTTCTACAGCCAACCCAGTTAATGCTATTTATGGCCCCGTGCCCAAGGCCACCAGGTCCTTTCTGAAGCTGGAGCCTTCCGTGTTTCAGGAGGTGCCCAAAACTGGCCCAAATAGCAGAGAAAGGACAGGATGAGAAGCCAGGGGCTCCTATGAAGAAGAAACATTTCTGAAAAACACCTTAAAAAGCCAAACCTGGGTTAGGAACAGTGCAGAGACAGCCGGTGGGGCAGGGATGGCTTTGTCGCATGGCCACACATCCTGGAAGCATTCCCCTCCCCTGCTCTGAACCCTGTGGAGATGCAACCATGGTGGGACGAGGCATCCTCATGCCCTCCCTATGGCCCAGCACCAGCTGAGGTTGTGCAGCTTCGCAGCAGCTTCTCTTGCTGCTGGTCCACGCAGCACTGTGCACATACACCACATAAACCCTCTGGTTTTGCATGCGGCTGCCCAAAGCTCCTTCCCACGGGCCTCGCACATGAATTGTTTGTCATGCGCCTGTCCAAGGGTTTGACTCATGTCTCCTACACTTTGTGTCCCTGTGGCCCAGCCCCATCTTCTCCACCTTCCTGACTAGAGAGCAGGAAACGCAACCCCAGGGAGATGGGATCTCAGCCACCCTCCCCACAGAGATCTGGGAAACCCAAAGTATCTATGATCACCCCAATCCCAAGGTGCAGAGGCATGGACCATGCTTGGAGCACACACACCTTCCTCTACCTCTCCATCTCCTCAGATAGAGCAGCAAAGGCTGGCTAGGAAGGAGGTCACCAGGTATGGGTGATCCCAAAAAAGGTTGGAAGCAGACCCCTCCCCGCTCTGGCAGCAGTGGTGGGGCAGGTCCACGTTGGGATGTGCAGCTGTGATGGGCGAGATGTGCAAGCCCGTGGGGTCCTGGAGCCACTCACTTTTGCGGGGTGACAGGGAGCCAGCGAGGAGGTGGTAGGAGATGTTGTGGAGTGCAGAGAGGTCATCCATGTCCCTCAGGATGCGCTGGGCTCCTTCCGGCGGCCGCATCTGCAGGACCATGGCTGGGTCCAAGCCTGGAACCTCCACCTGGATGGGAGCCACAGGCAGCCAGGTCAGAGCACCATGGACACGTGAGCGTGGGAGAATGACACCGAGGGGACCCAGGCACGAGGGGGAGCCCCTGCCCTGTGCTCCCAGCTCCGGGGAGCCCCAGGAGCTCAGACCAACCCCAGAGAGGAGAAGGCAGAGCTGGGGCTTGGGGCTGAGCTGGAGTTGGGTCCATGTGGGGCAGGTGGGGATAGAGATGCTCCAGTGGCCCCTCCAGCAGGACATCACTGGTGGGGAACTCACCTCCAGAGGATCCTCTTCCTGCTGGTAGTCCTTGTGGAGGAGGAGGAGGAGGAGGAGGCAGGAGGCTGTGAGCGCAGCTGCGAGGGAGCGTTTCAGGGAGCACCGCATGGGGAGCGCTGCACTCTAGGGCCTGCGGGACAAAGGGACACGTCAGGTCAGGGCACAGCCCGGGAAAAGCCACCAACCTTTGGGCAGGCCAGGACAAGGAGGGGCACCTGGGTGCACCCGTGGGGCCGACCCCTCTGCCCAGAGCACCCAGAGGTGGCCACGGGGCATCAGGAGGTCCCCACGCACCAGCCCCATTGGGCAGGACACCCCAACCCACCAGGAAAAAAAACAAAATCAGCCAGGTGCAAACCCCTCCCCCCCCCCCAGCTGCCCTGCAACTGGAGGCAGAAGAAACACAGGCTTTTGGGTGGAGGTGGAATCCCAGGAGCAGTCACCAAGACCTCAGGACTTGGCATCAAGCCCTGGGAAATGCTCAGGTCTCAAAGGAGCCCGGGACAAAGCAGCTCCCCCGGCCCCTCCTGCTCCCCATCTCCACCAGCAGCCGTGGCCCTTGCTTGGGAGGACAAGAAAGTTGTCCAAGAGTCGGGAGAGTGTCACCTTCAAGGAATTCGTGGTGCCCTTGAGATGTTTTACCTCGTAGCAGAGGCGTGGCAGGAGGCTACAAGGCTCCTGTGTTTGCCTGGGGTTTTTCCATTATAAATATGACCAGGTCTGCCCTGGGAGAGGAGAAACTGGAGCCCGAGTGAGTGTCCGGCCCAGCGGGGCAGACACAGCCCCATCCAAACTGCCCACAGCACATCGCCAGAGCCTCTGAATGCGGCCCTGGAGGCAAGGCCCCCCTGAGCTGTAGATAAAACGGCCGAGGAAGCTCCCAGCTCTTCCTAACTGAGCCTGGGCTTTACCCAGAACTTCTCCCCAAACGCATCATTGCCTCAACTGCCGCTGTGCCGCGGATGCTCCCAGCCCACCCGCGGGCCCCAAACGCAGAGGCTGATGAAGCTCCTCTGTCCCTGCTGCCCTGAAGCGAGTGCTTGGTTTATTTTAAGGAGAAAATGCCCGTTTTCCTGCCCAAAAGTCCTTTGGGATGTTGTTGGCATCTCAAGAGGCCGGAGGGGAGCGGGCCAGGCGGGCGCAGCAGCCAGCGCCATCCTTGCCGCACTGACCTCGCCCAGCAGCATTGCTCATTAGAGATAAGCAATTAACCCAGAGTGAGCAGCTCCCTCCTGGCAAGGGCTGGGCCCTGACTTAGCGAGACCCATCTCGGGCAAGGAGAGCCGAGGAGCCCCCTCGAGCTTCAAACCAGCAGTGGCTGAGCTCTGGCTATTGCTGGGTCTTTGGAGCACTCAAGGGGACAGCAAGCTCCTGGAGCTGCTTAAAATCTCCACCCAGGTCACAGCAGAGACTGGGCAGAACTGGGGGTGCTCGGTGCCACGGGCCAGCCCATGGGCAGCTCTTCCCAAAGCCCCCCGGCCTCTCCTTCCCCTGCGGTCCTGGCTGGAGCAGCTTTGAGGACCCATCCCGCACCATGGGGACATCGCACCCTGAAGCCACCCTGGAGGTGGATTTCCGAGCCTGGACCTCCACGATCTGTGGTGCAGCGCCAAGGCAATGGGGTGAGCTGGTGATGGCGAGGCTTGGCAGCCAGTCACGCACTGGGTGTATCTGTACCCTGGGTGGCCAGAGGTTTTTCTGATCACTGGGAGGGCATCTTGGCTGCCAGGGGCCCAGCGTGGATGGAGAACAAGGTGCTGCTCCGGACCCCCAGCTCCCTCGGGCAGCGGTTTCATCCATGGAGCAGGAGCAGGGAGCTGGTGGGGAACACTGGGGTGCATGTCCCTCGCCCCTCCAGCATCACTCGCTGAGCAGAACAGAAGGTAGCAAACACTGCCCCATAATTAATCCCCTAATTGGGCTTTTGATTTATGCCTCCATGGAGAAATGAAGCAGCTCAGGTAGATGGGCACAACCACCGAGGGCATGGCCCAGGGATGCAGCATCCTCGCGGCTCCTGCTCAGGAAGAGCATCCCTGTCCCCAGTCCTGCCCCAGCGCCTCGTGCACCTTCTCCACAGCCCAGCACCCTGCTGGGGATGTCCCCCAAAACCACCTCCCTCTGGGGACATTGGACTGGTGGCCAGAATCCACTCACCTGGAGCCAAACTCCTCCACTTCACCAGGAGACTCCCGGCCAAACGGGCTGCGTGACACAGCAGCCGTGACTCAGTCCAGCAGCGAAGGGGAAGGAGAAGGAATAAATACACGGCTGTGGTCCCGTGGGGCTGAGGAAGGGCCGGATGCTCCCCGCGCGCAGGCGGCTCCTGCTGCTTCCTCCAGCCCTGGGGAGCACGGGGCTGTTTGCATGGGCAGGAGGGGAACAACCAGGACTCACCCTCCCACTGCCAGAAGGACCTTTCCATGCTGGGGGAAACTGAGGCACGGAAAAAGGCCGAGCATCACCCAGCGGAGCAAGCGCCAGGTTTCCTGCATCCCAGGTCAGCGCTCCCCAGGATGGAGAAGGACAGGGTGCAGGCCAGCACCAGAAACTGCTGCTCGCTCGAGGGAGGATGTGGCAAGTTGTGGTAGCACAATGTCCTCGGTGGGCAAATCGTGGCCATGTGGGGCTGCGTGGGCTGGGGCGCTCCTGGGCCCCTGGGAGTGAACCTGGGGTGTGGCCCCACACTTTTGGGGTGTCTCTGCTCCAGGGGCCATTCTACCGGGAGGAAGGCGGGGAAAAGCTGCGTTTTGGTAGCGTAGGACTCTGGGAGCCAAAGCCGTAGGTCAGCCCAGGTCTCCTACAGCCCCACAGCACCGAGGGGTCTCTGCAGGTGGCTTGGTGAGGGGACACTGGGGTCTGATCTGGTCCCCACCACTGACAGCACAGGGACCCCCAGCCCACCACCCTGCCCTCAGCCCCCGGGTCCCCTGGCCTGGGGCAGCCCTTTCCCACCCAGTCCCATCCCATCCCGACACCAGTGAGCGGCTCACGCCCAGCACGGCTCCGGACGCGCCCCCCGAAGCAGCACGGACTTACGGGGTGCGCGGCAGCCTCGCCGTCCCTCCGGCCCTGGCAGCTTCCCCAGGACTGGCCGGTTTCTCGCTGGCAAAGCCCCACCCCGAGTCCTCGCCTGCCTCCCGCAGAGGAGGAGCGTCCTCCAGCTCCGCTGCCCCACGCTGGGGAGCACTGGGGGAACTGGCCAGGCTGGTGGGGACCCTGGCTGGGATGGGGTGAAGGGCCCCCAGCCCCACTGCAGCTGGGGCAGCCTCAGCCTCCTCTGAGCATCCCATGATGGTGCTGGCTGTGTCCCACCCACTCGCCATCTCCGTGGGCAGCCCCAGGCCCCCAGGCAGCCTCGGACCCCCCGAGGGCTCTGACCACCCCAGCACCCCGAGCTCCTGTTTGGTCCCGCCGCATCGGTGGCACCGAGATGAAAACTCGCCGTGCGCTGAGCCGGGAGCCTGGTGACACGGAGCTGTCGCGTCTTTTCACCCCTATTTTCCAGCCCGCGTGCAGAGATGGCAGCAACCTCCAGGGCTGCTGAGCCAGAACTGCACCCCCGGGGCCAGGGCAGAGCTGGCTGCCAGGATCCCACCCGGGATGTACCCCACGGGGCACCGGTTTCCCCACACACCCCAGCTCCTCACCAGAGCGTTGGGTGTCACAGCCCTGGCTGGGCATGAAGCTCCTTCCATCCTCGTGAACCAACAGTCGCAGTTTGTCCCCAGCTCCTCCACCGTCCAAGTCTCGTTTCTCTCCCATCACTTCCCTCCTCCAGACCCACGGCGGGAACACAGCCCCGGAGCACCCACGAGTGCGGGGTTTCATGGAATCACAGAATGGGTTGGGTTGGAACCTCAAAGATCATCTAGTTCCAACCCCCCTGCCATGGCAGGGACACCTCCCACTAGACCAGGTTGCTCAAAGCCCCGTCCAACCTGGCCTTGAACACCTCCAGGGATGGAGCATCCACAGCCCCCCTGGGCAACCTGTGCCAGGGTCTCACCACCCTCAGGGTAAAGAATTTCCATCTCATCTCCAATCTAAATCTCCCCTCTTCCCCCTTCTTAGACCGGAAACTAGAAGGAAATTCTAATTGTTTGAACCCACCACCCCTCATCCTATCACTAGAGGCCTTTGTGAAAATTTAAATTTATTCAGTTACCATTTGGATAATGCGGCGGGGTCGGCTGCGCTGGCAGAGCGATGGAGCCTCGCTGTCTGCAGCGCACTCCGGGGAGTGGGCACTCACTGGGCTCTGACGACACGCAGAGGAGGGGAGGACACGGGGGGCAGGACAACCCCGCTCCTGGTCAGCGAGGACGAGAGAACAGGGACCTGAGGAGGTCTTGGTGTCTGAGGTAAGGCCATCAAAGCCGACAGGTAACGAGGCAAAGCTTAGCCAGGAAACGCATGTTCCAATCCTCACCCTGCACATGCTAATGAAGATTACAGAGAACACGCCAAACACGCGTGGCTTCAGCGCTCGTCTCTGCACCCAAATCATCCTACACGTCACCTGGGGGGGGGGGGGGAACCTCATCATTTAGGGGCTAAAAAGATGGAGAAAATGATGGTTAAACTGGGAGAGAAGAACCTCAACATCTGCTGGCCCAGTCGACGGGCTGTGATTTCTTCCTCCACCCCCTCCGGGCAAGGACGTCTCTGGGTAAGCTCCGAACCTTCCAGCCCCGGTACAACCCGGGCTGTCGCGGTATCGCCCTTTCTACCAGGAATATTCAGCAGGATCAGCAGCGCTCTGGCAGCGAGGGGCTTTATCAACAGCAAACTCAAATCTGTTCTGTCACTCTCAATAAAATAACTAATTTCAAATGATTTGTGAGTGTGACTCAGTGCAAGTGACTCTCAGATCACTGAAAGTTCCAGGACTCTGACAGGCACACACTGAAATTACGTTCCTTTTAACGCGACGAGTCACCCAACAGCATCGCTCGCACCCAGCTCAGAGCTGGGGGCTCCTCATCACCTTCTGACAAGGAAACTCCTCCAAATGGAGAGGAAGACCCTTCCCCTCCATCCCATCCTCCCTGTTTATCCACATGGAAGCACGGTTCCCATTTCCCTCCTCTCCTCGCTGGCCTGGACCTCTCCTACCTTCAGAAAGGCCCCAACGTCTCATCCCAGGCTCTGTTGTCTTCAAATCCCCCACAACACCTCCCAGCCCCGGCTGCTCACCACGGGTTCGGGTGGAACCACCAGCCTTTGGCGTATCTGCGAGAGCAAGGGCCGTGGCGGAAGGATAGGGTAGAGCAGGAGGCAGGCGATGGCACCAGGAAGGACAGGAAGAGATGTCCGCAGGCTCCTGGATCCGCTCGCTTTCCCTCTTCCCACACTGCTTGATTTCTAAATCCTTAAATTCCCACCATGGGATGCCAGCGGCTCTGTCCCCACGGGGTCCCGGGGAGCTCGGTGGGGACGCTCCATGTGCGACCGGAGCAGGGGCAGCCCCGGGTTTGTGCCAGGCAGGGCTGGGAGAGGTGGGAGAGCCGTGGGAGCCGGGAAGGTGCGACCCAGCAGAGCCTGCCTCAGCTGCAGGATGGGGAGGGCTCTTCTCACCAGATGCCCCATGACCCTCATCCCTGCGCAGGAAGGAACTTGGTCTTGGTCCTTCCTGCCCTCTCAGGAAGGAAGAGGAGGGTGGGGGGGCCCCCAAGCACCCAGCGCAGCGCTGGGGACCTCAACGCCCGTGGGTGTAACTGGCAGCCCTGCCACGGAAACACGTGGTTTGGGGAGCACACAGCACTGCTACGGGGTGCGGCAGAGCCACCAGAATCCTTTGGTCCCCACGTGACATCTCAGGGTGTAGAGCTAGGGCAGGATTTGATCCAGGAACATCCGTGAGCCTAGCGGGAGCAGGAGAGGAATCCACAGCCAGGACACAGCCCCCGGTGCCCACCGCCCCATGGTCCTGGCTCCTTCTGCCCTTCAAGCAAGCCCAGCCTGAGCCAGCCCATCCCACCACCCCCTTGTCTATGGAGCAAATCCCAAATGTTCATTGGAGTGCTGGAAAAAGGCCTCTCCACCCGTCCTCCTCCGCCCAGCCTCAGCACCCAGGCACAACCAGGGCCCCGGCTCCCAGAGCCGCCCACAAAACTCCCTCTGGCCCAAAACCTGGTGCTTGCACTCTCTGTTTGCTGATTTTTATTTGGCCTGGGCTTAAATGAGGCTAAAAGGCCCAAATTTGCTTGTTCTTGGACTAAACGGAAGGAGAGAGAGGAGCCTCGGGTGCAAAGGCTGCTCCAAGAGGGACACGCGGCTGCTTGGGTACAGACCCAGCCCGGGGAGCCAGGGAAGATCAGTCCCCCCAGTTGGGTCTGGAGCCGAGCACTGGGGTGGGACAGGCACAAAGGGACCCTCCGCAGGTGCCATCCCCCCTTCCCACAGCACCCAGCAGGTCCCTGCCCAGCTCAGCTCCTGTCCGACACCCGATCCCCGACAAGGAAAGGGGCAGGAGGAGGCCACGGTGGTGGCCACGCATCCCCTGGGGAAACCGGAGAGCCGGGCTGGCTCCGCTTACAGCCCTTCCATTATGCAGGAGCCTGAGCAGGACAAAGCTGAGGTACAACAGGGCCCCACGCAGCAGGGAGAGCATCGGGGCTCCAGCCACCGCGATGCCGGCCTGGGCCCCCACTTCCACACCACCAGGGACCCCTCCGAGTCACGTCCCATGGGGAAAAGAGTGATTCTCTTACATCAAACTGTGACCTTTCCCATCCAGAGACCAGCTGGATCACAGCCTCGCTGCATCCCACCCCCGGAGAACACGGAAAAGGATTATTTTTGGCAACCAGCCTTCAAGAGAGGATGGGCCTGGGGGTGTTGAGCCTGGAGAAAAGAAGGCTCAGGGGAGACCTTCTGGCTCTGCACAACTCCCTGCAAGGAGGTTGGAGCCAGCTGGGGTCGGGCTCTTCTCCCAAGGAAGAAGTGACAGGACAAGAGGAAATGGCCTCAAGTTGCACCAGGGGAGGTTGAGGTTGGACATGAGGAACAATTTCTTGCTGGCAAGGGCTGTGAAGGGCTGTGCCAGGCTGGGCAGGGCAGTGGTGGAGTCCCCATCCCTGGAGGGGTTTCCAAGCCATGGAGATGTGGTGCTGAGGGCCAGGGGTTAGTGGTGCCCTGGCAGTGCTGGGGGAACGGTTGGACTCGATCTTTAAGGTCTCTTCCAACCAGAACCATTCTGTGATTCTACAACAGGACAAAGGAAAAGGCTGAAAATCCCTTCTTCTACATTTTATACATTTCAGCCTTGACAAAGGCTGCCAGGGCAGAGGCCCCTCGCTGGGTCAGGGACATCGCTCCGTAAACACCCATTTGAAACCAGCAAGTCTGTCGGTAGCAGAAGACTTCCCATCCACCTCCATCCTGCCGTTCCAGCCTGTGCCACCCACTCCAGCCGCTCCACTCAAGGCCCAGCTGCCCAGGAAGAGTTCCAGGGCTGGAAGCTTCACCACCTGGAGCAGGTCCTGCCAGAGAACCTTTGCTCCACGACACGAAACATACCCTGGATGCGCCCTACGCCCGATTAGAACAGATTCCTGCTTTCACACGTCAGAAACATGCAGCCCTAAGATTTGTTCTTTAATTCTTCGCAGAATCAAGAGCAAGGCACGTGCTGCTGGTCCCGGCCCCTCAGCCAGAGCAGCTCCTGGACGTGACCAAGCTTTGGACACCAACCTGCTCCATCCTCCTGCCACCCAGCCTGGAGCAGGAACCCAGCACCTCTGCCTGCACCCTCCACAGCCACATCTTGGGCACAAGCAGCAATCCCCCAGGAGAAAATCGTGCAAAACGAGAGTTTTCAGGGTATGTAGCAGCAAACGCCTTGAAGCGTGTGCTGCAAAGCGCCTCTGATCCTGCAGAAAATGGGCTCCAACTGAACAGACGTGGGCCAAGAGCGGGCGCCCACCCGAGCAATGGGTGACTGGGCAACGCGATGACGTCTCACCCACCCAGCTCCAGTGAAGAAACCACCACAGCCACTGCGGGCTTGCCACCGAGTTCAGCAGCGTTTCACCCCACTGCAAAAGGAAGAGCGTTGTTCGCTGGCTGCCCTGGAGCAGCTTTCCTCTGCACAGGCGCTGCACAACAGCCGGCCGGAGCCCCGCAGCCGTTCCGTTACACCCAGCTGCCCTTCCTCTCCTGCACCACAACGGCCACAGCTCAGATAAGGCTCTGAGATGCCAGGAACCAGCTTCATTAACCCTCAGGGCACATTCTTCTTGCCCTCTTACCTCTACTCGGACTAATGGAGTTTCAAAACTTATCTCTTGGTGCCAACACGTGTTTGGCAGTAGCGCAAAGGGGAACCGCGAGGCAGGAGTTCTCCCAAACCTGATTGTTTGAAGCCAACGTCCCAGAGCCTCTAACGCGGGTCCAAGTTTGGGGGGACATTTGGCGGTGGTTTAGAGAGCAATAAAACTCCAGGATCATGGGGTACCTGCACATTCAGGTCAAACAGAGCCGGCAGAACTCCCTCTCCCCGCAGGAGCCTCGCTGAACACTACACACGGAAAAGGGCTCGGTTACTGCTGCCTGAGACAACACCCGATGTGAGATAGGGCTGAGGAGCTAATCATGGACAGGCACTGAAACTCAGGGCTGCTGAGGGTGCTCGCCTGCACCCCAGCACCTCCTTTCCCCGCCACTGCTCCTCCGCAGGACCCCCTCTGCCAGCAGCAAGACGTTCACTGTGGAATTAAACCTCAGCCCGACTCATCCTGGACACACCAGGCCCAGCCTCTGCGCCCCTCGCTCCTCAGCCAGCCCAGAGCCACAGAAACCTTCCGGGCTGCTTCTTCCTCACTGAAATTAATTTGTGTAACCAAAAGGTCAGGCCACCGATCGCTTCTGGGCTCTCCAGGCCAACACTGCTCCACTGCTCTCAGAAAAGACACAAAGTCCTTCACCGGTTGTTCCAGTTTATCCCCTCATCTCCTCTCCCTCCCTCTGTTTGGCTTCTCTGAAAAGCATTTGCTGGTTCTAAAGGTTTACATCTTCTCAAAGGGAAACGTCACTGTCAGAACTTGGGAGTGTCTTTACTTTCAAGCAGGAATTTTGTCTTACAAATCCTCTGATGTCACTCCTTTGTCTGCTCATTTTTTCTTCCCTGAAGCTTCTCCCTGCTGGACTTGGCGTTAACGTTATTCCTGATCCCTGCCGCTTTGCTCCCTGCTCCTCAGACCCCGCCGCATCGTGCCGTGTTGGGACGTACACGCCGTGCTGGGATGCGGCGAAGCACATGGGGGGTTCTGTTTGTAAATCCTTTCTGGTCGTGTCAAAGCTGGGAAGCAAAAGCTCCTGCTTCTTCGCAAACGACAGAAAACAGGACCGCCGGCGTTAGCACCAAAAGGATTTTCAATGAACAGTTCCGGGGAGCTCCTTTCAAATCATAAAAGGGGGAATTTTACATAAAAGTGTGTTTACAAAGAGTTTCTGCTTTACACTCAGCTCTGCCCATCACTGACCCGAAGTTCTATACATACAGACTAGCCCAGCAGCTTCACCCACTTGCAAGGAGACTGCGGAATTTATTTAAGAAATAAAAATAGGATTTCCTGGTTCCTAGAAATTCCTCTTCAGCCTGCCGGCCCCAGTCACCTGCGGGCTCCTGTGGCCCCGGGAGAGCGCTAAGCTTTGGGAGAGAAGGGGTACTGCGGGTGCCACCAGTCCAGGAGCCGCACGCTGTGCACGGGGTCCAGCACGACCTGCACCCCCTGGTCGGGCCGAGGTTTTTTGCCGTTGCGAACCGGGGCGTCCTGGAACACCAGGCGCACGCGATGGTGCCTCATGTCTGTGCTCACGTTGATGGTGAACTGCAAGAGAAGAGAGCGGGAGGCGCTTCAGAAATCCCACGTGATGGATCGGTAGAGCTCTTAACGGTATGACGTTAGATATTTGGGTTAAATTCTTCTCAATTGTACAAGTCTAAAGGATTTCGGGTGTTGGCAGAGTTACGCCCTGAACCTGGGCCCAAAGCAGCTCTCTCTGGCTGGAAAGCCCAAATAATAATAATGCCAGAAGCGGACCTGAGAGCAAGTGGCCATCAGAGAAGCCTGGAACTCACTGTCCTACGAAGTGGTGAAGCCAAACTGAGCCGCTCCTGGGCAGAGCTGAGTTTGTAGGAACTGCTCAAGAAGCTGCTCCTTCTCCCAGCAGTCACCATGGAGGGACCACATATGCACTGGAAGAGTTTGCTCACACAGGTTTTTCTCTCGGAATTTAAGCTGAGGGGATATTTTCTTGAGGAGGGAAGAGCTTCCCTCTCTCCTGCATCCCCACCTCCTGTACCCTGCTGGAGCACTGACAGCTGACGTGTCCCCACAGCTCCCTGCACGTTCTCCACATCATCATCCTGCTGCACCAGAGAAGAGCTGATGGAAACGCAGAAGCTCATCTGAGGAGATCCTCAGCGTTTCCTCTGAACATCAACCTTACGATGCCCGACCCGGTTTGTCGCTGCAGCAGCACGATTTACGCACTGCCAAAGAGGGCTCCTCTTCAGCTCCTGACCAAAACCGCGCACGCAAAGCTCACCTGGCAGGTTTCTCCAACACTTACCAAGGTAAACGTCATACCCATGACTATTGGCACGAATATGAAGTTGAAGGTGGTGATCTGCAGTAGGCAGCAATCCTGATCCGGGTTTGTGTGGACTTCTTCATACTGAATCGGTGGCTGAAGCCCTTTATAACACTTGCTCTTAAATCTGGGAGACTTGAAAGAAAGAGAGACTCATTTAGCTAAGCAGGAATCTGTGAGGAGTCTGGCTGCTCCTCACTGGTGTGGACGAGCAGGTTCTTGCCACGCTCCCACTCCTTTCGGGAGAGCGACACAGCAACAAGAAAAAGCCACCACTGGGGACAGGCAATTTCCAGGACTTTAAGAGGGAAAACTGCACGACTCCCAAGGTTGCCTGAAGCTATCTGCCTCTCCTGACAGCCCTTACTGGAGGTTTTCATGGGCAGTGCTGGCTTTCTTGACTTCTCTGGGACATCTTTCCAACAGTAAAGCACAAAGTTTCAGATTTGGGTCTACATTCTGTCCACTAAAGTCAAGTAGTCTGGTTTTTGATAGTAACCTGGGGTTGTGTGTCTGGGGTTGTTTAGTATTGTCGTGGTCGGAGCCTGAGTGAAGCCTACGTGGCTTCACCACAAGTATGAGGAAGAGGAGGCTCAGGGGAGACCTTCTCGCTCTCTACAACTACCTGAAAGGAGGTTGTAGAGAGGTGGGTGCTGGTCTCTTCTCCCAAGGAAGAACTGATAGGACAAGAGGAAACAGCCTCAAAATCAGGGGAGGTTTACGTTGGACATTAGGAAAATTTTTTTCCACTGAAAAGGTTGTTGAGCACTGGTCCGGGCTGTCCAGGGCAGTGGTGGAGTCCCCATCCCTGGAGAGCTTTCCAAGCTGTGGAGATGTGGTGCTGAGGGACGTGGGTTAGCAGCAGCCTTTGTAGAGTAGGATTATGGTTGGATTGGGTGATCTCAAAGGTCCTTCCCAACCTAAATGATTTTATGACTCTATGATAATCCACAGATCAGATTATTTGGGGTAACGAATGATCTACACCTTATAGTGGAGAAAGGACAGCAAACGAGGACATAAAAATGCAGGATTCTGAAGGTCTTGGTTATACACTTGGCTTTCAGTCTGTAGGTTCAGAATGTGCTTTGGTTCATCATGGGAGCCAGAGCTTCCATTGATGGTCCAAATGCACAAAGTCCCCACGTGCCTTTCCACCTCTCAGAAAAACCATCGCTGCTTCAAAATAAAATAAAATAGATATCACAGCCCGTTCTGGCCCTTCTTTCATACCTGCTTTTTGAACTTGAAGTTGAATTCCCACATTGCTTCTTGTCTGTTCCCTTCAATCTTTTTGCACCAGAAAAGCAGACACTGAGGTGGGGAAAAACAAAACAAAACAAAACAACAAAATTATAAAACCCTTAAAGGCACCACTTTAAATAAGTTTTAGCAGAGCAGAAAGGCTCCCAGTTACAAACAATTACACAGGAGCGGTCAGGAGCCGTTTATTCACATTCAGTATCTGCCAAGAGAACACTCGGCAGTTTAGGTCTCCCAGTTTCAAGGTGGCCAACTCCTCATTCAGCTGGGGGACACAACACGTAGCCGCTGACGTGCTGAACTGAAAACCCCCCTCGTGCAATTTGTCCCTTTCCTCGGGCAGAGATGAGCCGTCCCGAGTCACCCAGTTCCCCCACCCACCAGGAACTCCCATTAAACTGGACTCCAAACAAGACTAAAGTGAGGAACCACAGACAACAGAATCGAGGAGAGAATCCAGAGAGAGATGCAAAGACCAACCCATGAGCTACGAGGTAACAGATCAAAGTCACTAAGGCACCGTGGTGTCAAAAGAAGGTCCTGCCGTCGCGAGGCACTGTCATACTTCAGAGTATCAAACCAAGACAGCACAGGCTGATCAACAGACTGCCCCTTCCCCAAGGGAATGAGAAGAGGGCCTCAAACAGCACCGGAGGTACCCAGCACTGTCCTCCCACACCAGCACACACCAAGAGTGACACCACCACCTCCAACGGAATCCAGCTATCCCTGCGTGGTCCCCAGGATCCATCCCAGCATGCAGCACTGGTTCTAGAGCAGGAGTCTCAGCAGCACTCCCGTATCGAACGGAGCAGGAGGGAAATATCCTGCCTACCAGCGAGCAGAAGCCACTAGCCTCCAACAGCCGAGAAAAGCGTCTGGCAAGTCCATCACTGAAAGCGTTTCCACAGCACAGACACCAGCCCACCACAGATGGTCTCATCTTTTAGCAGTGTCAGCAGGAAAAGGAAGGCTAAAATGGGTGAAGGCAACTGCCCGTCGCCCCCACGCAGGCTCTCCCACACCAAGAGAAGGCCTGACTGGGTTGCGGGGCAAAGCAGATATTTCACTTCATTCCAGGATAGCGTGACCCCAAATGAAACAAAGCCAGAGCAGCCTCCACCGTGGGGGCTCTGTCATTAGAGACCACAGCTGATACAAGACCCTTGACTTCAACATTGAGTCATGTCCATGAACAGGAGTCCTTAAAGGACCTTCATCTCTACAACCTGCATGAGGTGAACCACAAAGCTACGTGGAGTCAAGCTCAGAAACAAGTAACCGCCACCTGGGAGGCAGCAGCTCTCAGCTTTCTGCCAATAAAAATGTTCTCTGGATCTTTTTTACCTCAGATGCTGCTGAGTTTAACTCCACCATCAGTGGTCACCTGCAGAGGCAGCCTGGGCTAGCACCTTGTTTGGTCACGGCAAGTAGTGAAGCACAAAACGGTCAGTACCTCCTAAGGGGCAGAGGATGTCGTCCACGGGTCAGCCGTCCTGCCCTTCAGACGCGCCGTGCGGCTGCCGCTCCACCAAAAATAATGGGGGTGTCTTTAAAGGGCAAACACTTCTGCTGACACCATAACGGCTCCAGTGTCCCACACAAGCTAGGCTAGGGAAAGAAAAAAGGAAATTAAAGAGGAAAAGCTGGATTGGATAACACCCAGGGCTGGGGGCTCCTCTTGCCACATGCAGTTTATGGAGGCGTTTGCCATTAGTTTCAACGACCCATAGAGGTAGAACCAAAGCCCATGAAAGCAAGAACGTGGGCAGGCAACGTCAGATCCTCCTCTGTACCCACCATGCCGAGGCTTTGCTGTGCACGGGAACACAGGCGGAGCTCAGCCTTGCAGTGCAGTAGTACAGCAAGACCAGACTCGGGATGCTCCAAGGGGTCAGGTCAAACCTCTACTGTTCTACCAAAGCCTCGTCACCGTTTAATTTCCTTTTTCAAAAGGTGAGTAATAAAAGGCTGCACTTCAAGGCTCTTCCTCAAACTGTTAGTACAGTAGAAGCACTAGCAGTGGGCACCAAAGCCGTTATGATGTCAACGTGAACGCTTCCCAAATGCCGACCCTGCCAGCACCACCTCAGGGTTTCCAGCTCTTCCAGCCACGCTACCAGATCCAGCAGTGGTGGGAAGTTAGGCTGAGAAGGACTAAGGTTAAGTTGGAATTTCCTAAAAATGCCTCGCTTTTTCTTTTTTAAGAAAGATGATACCCAAAAACTGGGGGTGGGGGAAGAGAAGGAAGAGCTGTGGATGCAGAGATGAGATCACACGCAGCACCGTGCACTCTCCTGCTCCGCAGCACCACCTGCCTGTGGCACTGCTGGATGCTCCCTACACAACAGGACAGGTTTTCTCCAGGATCCACTCAGGGAGAGGAAGAAAGGCGGGAGGTCACACACAGAGAGGTGAGGCTGCTCTGTTTTGCATGGAAAAGAAAGTACAACGCTTGAACCAAACCCGCTTCGGTTTGGCTCCAAAAACCTCATTCAACAGGTTTTTGCCTTTGGATTTGGCAGGTGGAGAATTCACGCTGCTGCTGAAGCTGCTCCCAGAGTACCAGCCAGTTGTGAGTTAAAACCAAACAGGAGACACGGAAGCATTTCAGAGTTAACGGTCAACAGCAGTTCAAGAGGACGTGCAAGTGCTCCAAGCAAAGGGAATCACCTGTCCCCACCAGAGACAAGCCCTCTGCAGCCCTGTCCCACAGCCGCCGTTTGCCGTGCTCACCACCACCCGCCCGCCCGGGCACCAGCGATGACGGCTGACCTACAGGAACACAGTATGAACTGACTCCCTCCCAGGGGCCACCAACGCCACTTCTGATCTCTCCAGACGCCTGCTACACAGAAAAGCTGTATTCTGGCAGCCAGCATCAGAATAAAGCAGGAGATGGAAAAATCTGATCCTAGTGCCACTTCCTTTCAGCAACAAACTTGCAACAGAGGAGGGGAGACCTGCAAATATCCCACAGTTCCGACACTCAGTGAAACAAGTGCCTTTCTGCTGATGACAAAGATGTTGGGGTAGGACTTAGGCAAAAGTTGCCCAGAAGAGTAACCAGAATCCTCTGCAGGAGGAACTACAGACATGAGTAACCAGCACATATTTAAAAATCTCTGCCCAGAGTTAGTTAGCACCCCACACCCAAGCTTCACTGGTGACCATCTGAACATCAGCTATTTTCCTTCTAGAAAGAACAACAACAAAAAAGAAAGGGCAACATCTCAAGACACCTCCAACTTCCTTAGCGAGTTGCACTTACTCTGGAATTTTTTAAAGTGCTGGGAGTACTGTCTGGAATAGCCGGATTCCTGGAGACTCGAGACGCGAAAGGCTCGTACATGTGGTACAGCGACCGGATGACACACGCACGGAGACAGTGGAGCTTCTCCATGGACTCTGGCCGCAAGCGGAGAGGCAGGTACGCGTCCAGACTGTAGTGCCTGAAAAGCCAACAACAACCCCAACACGTGCTGAAGGGTCAGAATGCCAGAGACAGGCAGAAAGAGAGCTAAGAAGAGATCAATGTCAAGAGGAAACTGATGAACCAGAAGACCTCTTGTCAACTCTGAGTGTTTAACGCTGTTGTATGAATCATAGAATGTGAGGGGTTGGAAGGGACCTCTGGAGATCATCAAGTCCAACCCCCCTGCCAGAGCAGGACCGTAGAATCTAGGGCAGGTTACACAGGAATGCATCCAGATGGGTCTTGAAAGTCTCCAGAGAACGNATCCATTGCCCCTTGTCCTATCGCAGGGCACAAGTGACAAGAGGTTGCCCCTTTCTTCTGGACACCCAGCCCTCATCTATTGATACACATTCATTAGATCCCCTCTCAGTCTTCTCTTCTCCAGACTAACCAGCCCCAGGTCTCTCAACCTCTCCTCACAAGGCAGGTGTTCCAGTCCCCTCATCATCCTCGTAGCCCTCTGCTGGACTCTCTCCAGTAGATCTCTGTCCCTCTTGAACTGGGGAGCCCAGAACTGAACGCAGGACTCCAGGTGGGGTCTCACTAGGGCAGAGGAGGAGGAGGTCCTCCCTCCATCTGCTGGACACATTCTTCTTAATGCACCCCAGGAGACCACTGGCTTTCTTGGCCACAAGGGCATATTGCTGTCCCATGGACAACCTGTTGTCCACCAGGACTCCAAGGTCCCTCTCCACAGAGCTGCTCTCCAGCAGATCACCTCCCAGTCTGTACTGGTGCATTTTGTTGCTCCTTCCCAGGTGCAGGATTCTGCACTTATTCTTGTTGAACCTCATCAGGCTCCATGAAATCACATGACAGTCTCAAGGAGTTTACCCACATCAGGAAGGTTTCCAGTACACACACCAATGTATCGTGCTACAATTCCCCAGTCACCCCTTGCAGACAAGTTGCCCAGAGACTGGATGGTGCTTTAGCTGCAGGTTCCTGCAGGACTCGCTTCAGCTGAGCTTGCTGCAGGCTGCCAGACCACTGCCTGAGCAGCCTCAACGCCCGCACTCGAGGGTCGCTCTTTGATCAGATGCCAAAGGAGACTCTGCTTGGGGATTTCACACTAAAAAGCAGAGCCAAGGCTGACCAGGGCTGCTACGTGCTCTGTACTCCTGCTGCTTGTGCCTCCTGGGCAACAGGCAGATGTAAAGCAAATGTTCTGTCCTGAAGGAAAGTCCAAGTGACATGCACCAGGGCAGAAGGATTTGTTTCAAGTTTTGATCACCTTCTTCTCTTCCTTTATGACTTACTTCTACCACTGAGACAGCTCCAAAATACCTTAGTTTCAATAAGGCCACCCCAATTACAGCAAGGTGGCCATGATCAAAGCTCGAGGCATGGCAAGTTCTCCATCAGTGATGTTTGCTTGCCTGTCAGGCAGGTAATGGTGCTGACCTTCCCGGAAGCACTTCATAGACTCTACAGAATGGTTTGGGTTGGAAGGGACCTTAAAGACCACCTAGTTCCAACCTCCCTGCCATGGCAGGGACACCTCCCACTAGACCAGGTTGCTCAAAGCCCCGTCCAACCTGGTCTTGAACACCTCCAGTGTTGGGGCATCCACAATCTCCCTGGCTGGAGAAGCACATTTTGAGTGCTTCACACACAAAGTCCAGGGTTACAAACAGGAGTGTGTAGACCATGGCAAGCAGGAAAGCACACGATGCTTTGAGATTTTATATGGAGCATAGAGGAATATGCCACACAGCTCCATTTCCAGGCCCAGAGCAGATGTGATGCTCCACAACCCCTTGTCAAAGGGGGCCCATGTCATCATGTCAATAAGCAAATGTTACAGGACCCCAGTCTAAAGGGAACTGTTCACAGAATCCACCATGGTGGGACTGGAAGGGACCTCTGGAGGTCATCTTGGCCAACCCCCCTGCTCCAGTAGGTCACCCAGAGCAGGGGGCCCAGGATCCACACATCCAGGTGTGTTTGGAATCTCTCCAGAGAAGGAGACTCCACAACCTCTCTGGGCAGCCTGGGCCAGGCTCCCACACCCTCACACCAAACAACTTTCTCCTCCTGCTCACATGGAACCTCCTGGGTTCCAGTTGCTGCCCGTTGCCCCTTGTCCTGTCCCTGGGCACCACTGACAAGAGTCTGGCCCCATCCTCTTGCCCCCCATGGGCCCTTTAGCTCTTGATCAGCATTGATCAGATCCCCTCTGAGGCTTCTCTTCTCCAGCTCAGCAGCCCCAGGGCTCTCAGCCTTTCCTGGGCACAGAGATGCTCCAGGCCCCTCAGCATCTCTGCAGCCTCTGCTGGACTCTCTCCAGTAGTTCCTTGTCTCTCTTGAACTGGGGAGCCCAGAACTGGACAGACGTGGCCTCAGTGGGGCAGAGTAGAGGGGGAGGAGAACCTCCTTCAACCCGCAGGCCACCCTCTTCTTCATGCAACCTTACTCCCTTACATACAGCTCTGCAGAGAGCTGTTCACTGATGAAGCCTCTTACAAAGAGTTTTAAACCTTCCTCGAGTCTCACCTTCTGTAAAGCCTGGTCCAAAAGGCAGCAGTGCAAGTAACAGTCCAGGCTTTCTTGCAAATCAAAGAAAACCGGACAATGTCCTCAGGGCGAATGTAGGAAGCCAACAACAGCCAGATATCAATGGGATATTCTTCTCCACCTCCCCCATCAGGATTTTCTAAAAGCAAGGAAGATATGTTAGCGTAGTAAATAACCTTTATCAAGTCACACCTAGAGGCGTGGGCTTTACTACTGGTAGCACAGGGTAAGCAGCTGAATTATCTATCTGCACAGTCAGCCAGACAAGCCCGAGTTACCACAAATTCATTATCACGGCCAGTTTTCCCCGCCCATCCTCACAACCACGACACTTTCTCTCCACAGGACACACGCCGTCGTTTATCCCAGCCGCACTGTTTGCACAAGGACGCAAACAGCAGGTTCAAAGGGTCATTAATTCAGGCTGAAAGGGTTCTCTGGAGGACTCCAGCCTGAAGCAGGCCGAATTCGAGCGGTTTGGTCAGGATCTCACCCACTCAAGTTCTGGCTGTATCCAAAGATGGAAACCCTGCAGCCTTGCTGGACCCTCTTTCAATGCTTGGCCCCCCCACAGCTGAAAAATAACTCTTTAAGGGGAGAAATAAAAATTGGATGGCAAAAAGGCAGCGTTATGTAAAGGAGAGCCAAGCTCAGGCATTTTCATCAACACTGTTCATTTAACAGGTCAGCAAAAAATTCTTGACACTGGAAGTCCCTGAACACTAAGATGTTGCCAAGGCTGGAATTTCTGTGATCAGATGGTCACAGTATTTTTGTAGGAGCTCTGCGAGGGAGTCTCTTCTGCAAGTGACTGATCAGCTGCTCTTCTTAAATCTGTATTTTCACTAAAGCTTCTTGGATGGGCAGGTTTTAACGCAATTCAGCCAAACAGAAGGGCCTGTTCTTCCTCCTAGAGGCGTCAGAGCCGCTCAACCAGAACTGAAGGCTCAGACTCTCCCTTCACTCCTGCAGCGGTTTTCAGTTAATATCAGACAGTTTTCCACAGACACTGCTCCAACTTTAGGAGAAAAAAAAAAAAGACTTTTGAAGAATATAAATAGCTAAACAACACTGAGCACTGGGAACATTGAGAGAAAGAAAACACGCAGCTTGCAGACAGTGAAAAACCCACCATCAGGTTTGAGAACAAGTGGCATAAAGGAGGCGTTTAAGAACCTGAGGGTGCCAGATCCAATCCTGAGACAGCAGGTTAATACCAACAGGCAGGATTTAGCCTCATGTGCTAATTGCTACGTTCATTGCCAAGGAAAGCTCCGGATGCAATCACTTCCCTACAGCACTGCAGATTTACAGCAGGCACACCCACAACAGGCTGCAACATCCACTTTGCTGTTTCAGCTCTGACTCAAGAAGCCGTCAAACCACAGAACTGCTGAACTGCAGAGTGCAGCCAGAAGCACCACTGCTCTGCTACCATTGCATCTTCCCTAAGCACGCGGCAGAAATAAGACAAGGCTGTGTGAGAACAGAACACTGTCCTTCCACACTCATAACTCCCAGAACTCTAGCCACTCGGATATTCTTATTTTTCCAGGATTTAGAAGGATGTCTTCATAAAAGAGATTAACCTCCTAGTCCAGAGGAATGCTGGGCACCTACAGCCCATGGTGGATATTCATGGGATACATAAACTAGTATCAGCATTAATGAAGTTCAGTTTTTCTTAAGCTCAAAAAACCAAGTTAAAATTTCTTTCTCAATCTCAAAGCAAACTCAAAGCTTCTAACAACCCAAAGTTATTAGAAGCGCCTGAAGGTTTCCAGGTACACAACACAGCAGATCCGTTTGCTGCTTACACGGGGTTGCACAAGGTGTAAATGCTAAAGGACACATCTCCCTGGAATTAACTTACTATGATGCCACTAGGGCCAAATTCACCTGTTTGCTGGAAAAAGAGCCCTCTAAACTCATCCCTAACAAACCGCAGCCACGGAAATGTCCTCAAGACAGAGCTTGGGTTTTGCCAAGAAAACACCTGATGGACAGCAGCACTGGTTTCACCTCAGAGCAAACCCCGCTTCCACCACCGTGGTAACGTGGCCACTGGCAAAGTTTCACAACTCTTTTGAAGAGCAGCGATTCCATTCTGCTTTACAAGGCTGAGAGCTCCTTACTGAAAGCAAGAGCTCTCAGGCCTTGATTTCCTGCTCACGGCCTTGCCTCTGCGAACAGACAACACCTGTGAATGGTCCCAGCAGGTTTAGAAGCAATTTAACCCTTGGCACTTCTTTGTGCACATAAAAGTTGCAGAAGAAGAGCTGAGGAGCCCCATGACCAGCCAGCATGAAGATCACACAGAAGCAGCCCACGCAGAGCCCCCCAGGAGAGGCTGTGGCGGTACCTTTGTGTCTTTTGCTCTTCTTTTTTCTGGAGGCAGCTCGCCCGTTGACACTTTCCTTCGTATCCATTTCATCACTGCTGTCACAAGACTCTCCCGACACGGAGAGAACTTCCTCAGCAGGGACACAAGAAGCTTCCAAACCACAGAGGGATTTTACTGGAATGACAAGCAATGACACAGTTAAGTACAGCAGCAGAGAGGAAAAGGTGATCTGAGTTCAGGAGATACTTCAGCAGAAGCACTGCTCACAGCTCTGACTGCATTAAAGCTTTCTGCTGAGTGACACAAGCAAGTAAATCCCGGGCCCCAGGATTACCTTGTCAGAGACAGATTAGCACGGGTGAGTGAACTGGAAACGTAATTATTCAGCTTCTTGTTTTGAAGAATGAATAACGAGGATGATTACCCACACATTATGCAGATGATCCCATTGGTTTAGCCAAAGCTGTTTACAATTCTGAATAAAACAACAGGCACTTTTTCTGCGGCGCTAACTGGTTGCCCTGCATACCAGAGCTTCCTCGCGTGACCACCGCTCAGCCTGCAGAGCCAGCACCCGCTCTGCAATTATTCTGTGGACACAGAGAAGATGTGCTCCCTCTCAGAGGGATGAGGAGATCCTGCTGTCAATGACAGGGAAGGTTTAGGCTCGATATTGGGAAAAATGTCTTCCCTGCAAGGGCTGTGAAGGGCTGTGCCAGGCTGGGCAGGGCAATGGTGGAGTCCCCATCCCTGGAGGGGTTTCCAAGCTGTGGAGATGTGGTGCTGAGGGCCATGGGTTAGTGGTGCCCTGGCAGTGCTGGGGGAATGGCTGGACTTGATGAGCTTAAAGGTCTCTTCCAACCCAAACAATTCTATGACACACAACCCATCAGTGATATAACTCAGTGTGAAGCACACAGGAGCTCCACTTGTCCTAGAATTTAGTGAAGGGAAATACTCTGGCCTAAACAGCAAGTTGAGGCAGTTGGGTTTGCTGGGTTTCTTCTGCCTCTGGTGAGATGTTTAGACAGAACCCTGATAGGAAATACTATTTTCAAAACTTGATCTGTAAATCGAAGGCTCTTTAGGGCAGAAAAATCCGTGTGAGGCGGTAACGACAGTCTGGAAAAAGCAAGATGCACTCCTGAGCTACAGCTGCGTGAGGCGCTGCCACAGAGACCAGCACCATCACCAAGGCTCTGCAAATAGCCTGTAAAATTCAGTCAAGAACGCTGGGTAAAGAAAAGGATCTCTACCAAGAGGCACCCGACTATGCCAGAGGAGGGTTGTGCTGCTCGAGCACAAACTGAAGCCCAGGAAGGTTTTACAGCTCACAGTTCCAGTCACCAGAGCCACTGCAGAGCAAGACACGCGATTTGAATTAGAGGGACAGGGTGGCAGGGGAAAAACAAACAAACAAACAAAACCATCAGGAACCAGACATAAATAAATTCAGGTGAGATGTTCTCATTCTAACCACAGACCACAGTTTCGGAAGGATGAGACAGCAGATGGAAAGCCAGTCCTTGGGTAGAGCCTGACTGTACCCACTGACTAAAGATACTTCAAGTGATTTCCTAACCCAGCTCCACCTCACTGTGCGGCTTACTCAGTCACCTGTATGCCCTCATGACAGCGATCTCCCTCACTGCCAAATTGTGCCACCATCTCTACGTGGCCTTTTATCGGCAAAAAGAAAGAGGAATAGATGGCAACAGGACTGGCAGTAAGTTGTGACATCAAAAACAAGAGAGGACAACAACCGGCAGAGGCTCAGAGGGGGGTTTAGGAAAAGAAACCCTCACACTCTGCAAAGGGAAGATCCACATCCGAGCGACAGCACAAGCGATGCTGGCAGCACAGACAGTGCAGTGTTTACTTGGAGGTGAGCAAGACCAAAGGCTAAAGGTCCCAGCACGGAGGCCGCTGTCCCCACGCTGCAGTGGCACGTGCACCAGATAAAGCTGTGCCGCACGTTCTGACTGCGCCAGATAAGCACAGCCCTGAGCTGGGGAGCAGAGATCCTCAGGATCCCCATACGGAGGGGAAAGCCCCAGTGGCTGCTCTGCAAGGATCTGAGAAAGGGGCGGGCAGGGAAGGGCTGCAACCTGGAGCCATTGAGAGCATGGAGGTGAGCCAGAAACAGAGCGGGGTTTTAGGAGAGGGGTTAAGCTGGACAAAGCAGGTGATGCAGAATGTAAGGGTGGAGCAGGGAGGAAGAAAAGAGAGTTTGCCAGGTATGATGCTGAAGTGCAGCACTTGGAGGCAGTGCCTCAAAGAGAGTGTTGGAGGGTGAATAGGAGAGGCCCTCGAAGGAGGCAACAAGAGAGGGAGGTGCCCTGATCTTAAAACCTGGAGAAGTAGCAGCTAAAAAGGACACACTCACCAGCACCACTGCCCCATACAGCTACCCCAGACAGACACTCCCATAAAGAGCATATTTTCTTTAAATGTGTAAAATTTCAGCAACATACCAAGAGTTTTCCTATCTGGAGGGCTCAGTTGTCATTGTAATAACATTCACGTCTAACACATGTGACCAGCTGTGTTTAAGAGTCAAGGCCTAAAAACTGACCTTTCTCAAGCAAACAGGGTGTGTTAGCTCAGGACGCTGAGGAAGGAGGAAGGAGATAACAAAACACTGCAATACCTTTCCAGGAAATTGCTAGTTTACACAGTTCACCAAGCAAACAGCAACACCCTCAAGAGATCTCCTCGCAGCACAGAGAGGGAACACGTTTGCCAGAACTGTCATAATCTTATTCCCACTGCAAAGAATTTTACCTGCTAATAAAGCCGTCTACAGTTTTATATGAGGTAATAAAGTAATCAAGACTCCTATCATGCTATTTTCTGCTTCAACAGTTCATGGAAAAAAGCCTTCCACATCAGGCACTAACAAAGACTCAGCAATTCTCACTAGACTTCCAACAGGCCTTCCACAAAAATTCATCTAAGATCCTGAACGCCCAATTCTGTAGAGAAACAGACTCAGTTTCAGGCACTAAATGAGACAGACTTTCTCAGGCCATGGAGGGGGAGTTTCCCACATCACACAGAGGCCAGCAAAACGAGGTGGCAGCCTGGGGAAGGCAGGGTCCCCACCGTAGACTCACCTTCCTGCTGAACTGCATTGGCCACAGCTTTTTTCACCCGTCCAGTTTTCACGACAGCTGGGTCTGAGTTAGCATAATCTGCCACCGTCACTGCAGGAGAGTGAGAAGACAGGGCATCAGTGGGATTATGGATTACAGGGGATGGGACTGAAGGCTTAAGAGCCACGATCCCTCGGGGGGACGCTCCCCACAATAACAGAGACTTAAGCAGGAGTTGCACAAGCAGGAAAAGGAGCCCCAGCAGGGCGGTGCAGGCCTCTACCCCAGCCCAGCAGTCTGCCAGGCCCAGGAGACCCTCCCTCCATCTCAACCAACGCCAAACCCCCCACCCCACTCACACACAGCCTAACTCAAACCTGGCTGATCCTCTAGGCCCAGGCTCCCCCTGCAAAGACCGAGACGACTCATTCCCACACTCCCACATCGGGGCAGATCCCTCCACGTCCAGCCGGAGCCAGCTCTCTTCCTCCACAAGCCCGAGAGGGCCTGGCTCACCTCTCGGGCGAGACTGGAGGATCCCCTCCCTATCTCTCTTGACCCAGGCCAAGCCTCAACCCCCCGGGACAGGCCACTTATCCCTCAGGCCCCAACGCAGGCCTAGGCCCAGCCTCTCCCCTCCGGCCAGCCCAAGCTGTCTTCCCCCGGTAGGGCTGGGCCCCAGCCTGGCCCTGCTCTCCTCAGGCCCCGCTCCAGGCCCAGGCCCAGCCCGGCTCAGCTCCGCTCCCCTCAGGCCCCAGCCCCAACCCAGGCCTCAGCCCAGCCCTCACCGCGCTCGGAGCACACGTCGTCGGCCCGGAACTTGAGGCGCTTGCGNGCGCGAGACCATGACGTCACCGGGCCGCGACCCGGCCGTCGCGCCGCTCTGACGTCACGGCGGCGGGGGAAGGGGGAACCCCCAGTTCGAGCAGGCGCCGCTAGCCCGGCCCTCCCAGTACCGGCGGCGTGCGGGCAGCCAGTGCTCCCAGTAACGAGGGCTCCTGAGGGGATCCCTCCCCCTCCCAGTAACGAGTGTCTCTGAGGTAATTTGGTCCCCAGTCTTCCCAGTAACAGGGACCTCTGACATAATTGCTTCCCAGTTAGAAAGGCCTCTAGGGTAGTTGACTCCCCAGTGCTCCCAGTAAGGAGGGCCCCTGCGGCAATTGCCTCCACCCCACAGTAAAGAGGGCACTTGGAATTTCCCCCCTTAGTCCTCCTAGTAATGAGGACCTATGGGGTAGTTGGGTCCCCAGTCCTCCCAGTAACAGGGACCTCGGAGGTAATTACCCCCCATTCTTCCTAGTAATGAGGGCCTCTAAGGCAATTAACACCACCAGTCCTCCCAGTAACAAGGGTCCCTGGAGTGGTTGCCCCCAGCCACTGAACCTCCCAGTAATGAGGAGGTGATAATTGCCATTTCCAGTCCTCACAGTAAGGAAGCCTTGCCTCTGAGGTTATTGTGTCCCTCCTTGCCCCCAGTTCTCCCAGTAACAAGGTCCTCTGAGATGACCTTGCACCATGGCCCAGTCCTACCAGTAATGAGGTGCTCTGAGGCAATTGCCCCTCCCAGTAATGACTCTCTGGTACCCACAGCCCTCTGAGTACTTCCCCAGTGCCGGTGCCGGTGTGATCCCGCTCCCCACCAAGGCCATACCCCCAGCTCTGGGTATCTGCCACCACCCCGGGTTGCCCAAGCTGAACCCCCCCCCACCACTCTGCAGACACCCACCAACCAGTGCCTGGGAGCACGGCCTGCACCACTGGCTCCCAGTGCCCACCCCACACCTTCATGGTGGGCAACACCTCACCTGTGGGTGCAGTGATGGGTGGTCACTGGCTGTAAACTGTATTTACTGTTTCTTTCAGGGCTAAACTGGGTGCTCAGTGCTGGTTGAAGAAGTGATGTCACCTCATGGGGGAGGAATCACTTAAAGAGGATCCACAAAGGGAAAACAGGAGTGGCAGCTGAGAGTGATGGTGACTTCAGGGCCTGTGTCCCCCTTAAGGCTTGTATGACACTGGAACAAGGATTTCAGCAATGCCAAGAGCAGATTCACTTCAGGATTCATGGCCAGTCCTGGAAGAGTCCAAACTGGGAGGCTGGTGAGGTCCCACTCACCTCCGTTGGGATTTACACAGCAGCAGGAGAGCATAAATCCTGTCCTGCTCTCTCTCCCTTGATGGGCACTGAACAGCCCCCAGCGTGCTGTGTTTTCCACCAGCGTGCTGCATTTTCCACCTGCAATCCTTTACTACAAGGCTACAGGAGATGATTGAGCTCTCGGGAGGCTGGGGCTGCAGTTCGATGCTTTCGGAGCTGTGGCTTCAGCTCTCGCACCTCCCCCGAGCGAGGTAACATGCGAGGTACAAGAAGTCCACATTCCTGCTGCCTTACAGGCGGGACCAGGAGCTCACAGTGTATGTAACTTACATTCCTGAATGTATGTCTTTCTCTCAGTGTTTCTTAAAACACATTAAGAGCAGAGCATGGGTTGAGAGCAGCCCCAAGGAGAAAGACTTGGGGGTGCTGGTTGATGAAAAGCTCAACACGGACCAGCAATGTGCCAGAACAGCCCAGAAACCAACCGTGTCCTGGGCTGCATCAAAAGAGGTGTGGGCAGCAGGGCGAGGGAGGGGATTCTGCCCCTCTGCTCTGCTCTTGTGACACCCCACCTGGAATTACTGTGTCCAGCTCTGGAGCCTCCGGTGCAAGAATGACATGGACCTGGTGGAGTGGGGCCAGAGGAGGCCCCAACAATGATGGTAGGGCTGGAAGCCCTCTGCTGGGAGACCAGACTGGGAGGGTTGGGCTTGTTCAGCCTGGAGAAAAGAAGGCTCCAGGGAGCCCTCATTGCAGCCTTCCAGTATCTGAAGGGGGCCTACAAGAAAGCTGGGAAGGGACTTTTTACAAGGGCTTGTAGTGACTGGACAAGGGGTAATGGCTTCAAACTGGAAAAGGAGAGATTTAGATTAGATGTAAGGAAGAAGTTTTAAACTATGAGGGTGGTGAGACCCTGGCGCAGGTTGCCCAGGGAAGCTGTGGATGCTTCATCTCTGCAAGTGTTCAACGCCAGGTTGGATGGGGCTTTGAGCAACCTGGTCTAGTGGGAGGTGTCCCTGCCATGGCAGGGGGGTTGGAACTGGATGATATTTAAGGTCCCTTCCAACCCAAACCACTCTATGAATCTATGATTTTATCAGCAAAGAACACACCTGATGATTGAGAAGACCTTTGATCATCCCAGACAGAAGAGGCTGTTCCTTGACAGAAATGCTCTTTCTAATTCATCTGGTTTTCGAACAATTGATACAAATCAAGGGGAACAGCAGTTCATACAACCAGCCCCTGGCGCTGATGGCTTTACCCACCTCGCTGGTACTTGAAAAGGTTTTCCTTGGACTTGGTTATCTGAGAACTGTATCACAGCATTAGTAGAAGTTGTCTTAGCTTAGAAAACTGTGGTATGTGGGTAACAGATGAGATTTTACCAAGACGTGAAAAAAAAGTGATGCAAAGGCAGCTGTTCCCAGGTTCTGCTGGTGTTAGGATCCAGGACACTTGCTCCTCCAGTGGGTTGGGGGAAACCTGCCCAAAGTCCTCCAGGAAGGAGCTTGATGTCCATGATAGAACCTGGTGAGATGAAGGAGCTGGTGCTGCTCTTTGGTGATGCCAATGATCCCACTCGTTCCCAGCTGCGTTGCTGAGAAGAGCTCCTTGATGGCCTGGGTGAGGGATGCCCGAGGATGCCAGTGGCTGTGAAAGGGCAGGAGCATCTCATGGTTTCAGGGCCCCCAGATTAACTGCTTATCTGCTAACGATGCCTCCGTGTGCTGGGCAGGGTGCTGGGGTGGGGGTTAGTGCTTCAGCTGCTCCTGCTGTAGTTCATGGACAGCCTCTGCCTCAACCCACTTTGTAGGGGGCAAGAGACTCTCGCCAGAGAGGGAGCTGAGAATGATGGTGCAGCCTCGACATCCACTGCCTCTGAAATTAGCAGGGAGCACGAGCCCCGTCCCCCCCGTCTCAGAGCTGGGCGAGGAGGGGGACATGGCAAAGTGTAGGCTCATCGCCTGGCCCCATGGCGGGGCTCTCCTCAGTTGAGGGGAGAAAGTGGCTTGGCTGCCCCAGAGCCCAGGTCTGCTCCTGCCTCCCTCTGGGCTGGACAAGAACCCCAGGAGATTCCTGAACCCCTAGAATCATAGAATCATAAAATGGTTTGGGTGGGAAGGGACCTTTCAAGCTCAAGTGGTCCAATCCACCTGCAGGGAGCAGGGACATCTGCAACCACAGCAGGTTGCTCAGAGCCCCGGCCAACCTCACCTGCAATGGTGCCAGGGATGGGGCAGTGACCACCTCTCTGGGCAACCTGGGACAGAGGCTCACCACCCTCAGTATCAAACATTCCTTACTTACATTTAATCTAAATGCCCTCTCTTCCATTTTGAACCCATCACTCTTCATCCTGTCACTACAAGCCCTTGTAAAAAGTCCCTCCCCAACTTTCTTGCGGGCTCCCTTCAGATACTGGAACCCCGCAAGAAGGTCTCCCTGGAGCCTTCTCTTCTCCAGGCTGAACAAGCCCAACTCTCCCAGCCTGGCCTCCCAGCAGAGGGCTTCCACCCTCCCATCATTGCTGGGGCCTCCTCTGGCCCCGCTCCACCAGGTCCATGTCTCTGCTGTGCTGAGGACTCCAGAGCTGCCCCAGCACTGCAGGGGGGTCTCCCCAGAGCGGAGCAGAGGGGCAGGATCCCCTCCCTGCCCTGCTGCCCACGCTGCTGGGGATGCAGCCCAGGAGGACATTGGCTGCTGGGCTGCGAGCGCACGGGGCCGGCTCAGCTCCAGCTCCTCAGCCCCAGCACCCTCAAGTCCTTCTCCTTGGGGCTGCTCTCCACCCTTCACCCCCAGCCTGTGCTGGTACCAGGGCTTGCCCCAACCCAGGGGCAGGACCTTGCACTTGGCCTTGTTGAACC
>VZZY01016924.1:510331-567346 GCA_013400335.1 Eurystomus gularis
GGTGAGTACGGGCGGGGCCGGGCGAGCCCCCCTGCCCCGGGGATGGTGCTGCGGAGCCCGGCGGGGGATGCTCGGCCCCCGTGGCTCCCCGGTGGGGCCGGGCAGGGGATGC
This sequence comes from Eurystomus gularis, assembly GCA_013400335.1. NCBI lineage: Eukaryota > Metazoa > Chordata > Aves > Coraciiformes > Coraciidae > Eurystomus > Eurystomus gularis. The sequence continues at coordinate 510,444 of VZZY01016924.1, forward strand.
TCAGCCCCGCTTCTGCGGCCCCGCTGGGGCTAAACGGGGGAGGCTCTGCCCTATTTGGCTCCTCCCGGGGATGCTCTGCTTCCCCCCCACCCCGAGGGGATGCTCTGATGCTCTGATCCCCCTCGAAGGGATGCTCTGACCGCCCACCCCCCCCGAGAGGCAGGACCAGGGGCTCTTTGCTCCCCGTTGCCCCCCGGGTGGGGCAGTGCTGGGGATGCTCTGCCCCCTGGAAGGGGGGTACCTCAGTCCGGGGGTGTTTTGTCTCGCACCCCGTTACCCCTCGGAGGGGGTGTCTGAGTCAGAGGGTGTGCTGAGCTCCCCTGTTTCCCTTGGGTTGCGTCTGGGCTGGGGGGATGTCACCGTCGTCCCCAAGCTGGGGTGCTGGGGGGCTTGCTGTCCCCCGACATTACCCCCAAGTCGGGCATCTGAGCCAAGGGGTTGCTCATCCCCCCCCACCGCTGGCCCCCAGATGTGCTGCCCCATCCCTGCGGGGTGTGTAGGCAGGAGGGGTTGAAGGGATGGGCACATCCCCCCCTCCACAGAGGCTGCATGGGGTGAGGGGGCAGTGACTCCCATAACCCAGGAGTGGGGTTCCTTGATTTTCAGCAGCCCCCCAGTATGGTCCCAAGCTGTCCCTTTGCACCCCTGCTCGCCGCCATGCTTCCACCTCATGCTGAGGGGGAGGGCAGGCATGCTGATGAGACTGGTCCTTCCCTGGCCTGCTCCTCTGCCTTCCCAGCACATCCCTCAGTACTGTCTCCAGCCCTTGAGCATCTACCCGGTGTGAGCTCTGGGCTGTATCAGCCTCATGAGCATCTGCCTGGAACCAAGCTCCGGCCTGGACTGGCTCATGGGAATGCTCCTGGGGCTGGTTCAGCCCAGAGCTTGGCACCAGGTACATGCCCACCAAGCTGGTCCAGCCTGGATGTTGGCACCGGGCAGATGCCCACGGTGCTCGGGGCTGGACCAGCCCAATGAGCATCCCGCCAGCTTGGCTGGCTCCAGCTGTGCTCATACTGGTTCCCAGCCTCTGTCGGCTGGTGCTGTCTCATTACGGCCGTGGCAAGCTGCCTCCAGACACCATGATTTTCTCCTGAATAACAGCAGCCTTTAAGGGCTTGTTTATCCCCTAAATTGCATCATTATAACAGCAATTGGCTTAGGAAGCTGCATTTTGTTAAAGCTGTGCAAAACCTTCTGGGGACGTCCTGGGTTTGGCCAAGGCAGGGTTGGCAAAGTATTCATTTAAGCTCATTTGCCACCATCTGCTCGTGGCCTGGAATGAGGTTCTCCTGGTGTGTTTGACACCGTTGTGCCACTTCACCAGCGTGAGTGGGCACAAAGGCAAGGTGGGAGCTGGAGTTTGGTACCTGGCTGGATGTACCTCTGTGGTTCGGGAGTTTCTTGGTTGCGGTGCTGCCTGGGCTGTAGAGGAGGTGGGATGTTGGTGTCTTTATAGCTCTGATGGTGTGGGAGTCTCTGGTACCTGTGCTCTTGGGGATGCCATGATGTGCTGCTCCCTGCGTCTCAGGATGGTGCTATAAGGAAATTCTTTACCCTGAGGGTGGTGAGACCCTGGCACAAGTTGCCCAGGGGGGCTGTGGATGCTCCATCCCTGGAGGTGTTCAAGGCCAGGTTGGACGGGACCTTGAGCAACCTGGTCTAGTGGGAGGTGTCCCTGCCATGGCAGGGGGGTTGGAACTAGATGATCTTTGAGGTCCCTTCCAACCCAAACCATTCTATGATTCTATGATTGGGAAGCGGAACTGATCTCTGGGGACTTCCCTGGAGATTTGTCAGGGAGCCACCAGCACGGGTCAGTGGTGCTGTTCCCCTGGCACCTGGAGGTGCTCAGGTGCATGGATGGCTTCCCAGCTTTGGTGCTTGCTCCTTCTGCATCTCTTTTCTAGGAGACAGACAGGAGGTTCTCCTGGCCAGGAAAACCTCATAATATCACCAGCTGGTGGGTAGGGAAGAGCCCCTAAACTGGCAGGTTCCTGAAACACTGGTGGTGAGATTGGTGGATGGATCTGGCTTTCTGGCGCGGCCAGCTCAGCTGTGGCTTGGCCAGTGTGGGATTAAATGACTTGTCCATCTCCATGCAGCTTCATGGCAAGGGCGAGCAGGTCTTGCTCTGCACTGGTGGCTCAGTCCAGCTGTGCCTTGGTGCTCGCCAGGAGTTCAAGTGCAGATATTGGGGAATTGAACCTGCTGGAGATTTGAGTTCCTGCCTGTCTCAATTGTCCCAGCAGGTGCCAGGAGTAAAAATCACCCAGAAAACTTTATTTGTATGTTTTGAGGACCCTTTTGCAAGTCTCACCCTTTCAGGCAGCTCCCTCTGGGGTGTGGGGGGATAGGGAGAGGGACGAGGCCAGTGGTGTGAGGAGGAGGAGGCTGAGTGAGTGTGAGCTGGGTGGGTGATGGGGCCGTGGTGTGCTGGGTGGGGAGATCACGGCCGTGAGTCAGTGCTGGGAAAGAGCCTAACACCGCAGTGGAGGTGGGAATTCACACTGAAGCTGGGGAAGACAGCCCTGGAGCCTCAGAGAGTGCTCAACCCAAACTGGGACCCAGCTGGAAATGCTTCTGGAGGTCTCCACTCTCTGGGGACAGGGAGTGACTTTGCCCCCAGTGTCTGCCTGGGCAGTGCCATTTCAAGTTTTCCAGCAAAACAGAAAGATACTGTGTTCTTCCACAAACCTTAAAACCTTATTTTGCAATTGATCTCCTCTTCAAGAATGCTTTGGTGAGTCTGAGGCTTCCCACATGGCTCCCAAAAGTGAGCTGGGAGGTCTCCAGGCTCTTAACTGGAGGGGAAGGGTGGTGGATCCATTGCCCAGCTTTTCTTCCCAGAGAGGTGTTAAATGAAATCACAAACCCCCACTTCACAGACACTTTCTGTGGAATGACAAGCGCCAAATGCAGAGGTGATGGTCCTGAGCAAGGGTGAGGGTCTGGCCAGGGCTTCTCAGCAGGGTCCAAGCCCTGGCCAGGCTTGGACGTGAGGGAGAGGGACATGGTTGGGAGTTTTCAGGAAAGAGCTGCTCTGTGAGCAAACGATGCCGAAAGGCTGGGAGGTGGGTGCACGTGTGGGTGTGCTCACACGAGCTGGCATTTGGGGGGGGAGGAAGGGAAAATATCACATGAAGCAACCGCAGCGTTGGGGGACAGGTCTGCATTCGGGCCCATCTGGAGCAGGAGTAGTGACAAATGATTCAAGGCTCTTTGCTAAAAAAAGTTGCGCTGCTATCGTTGGATTTTCCTGCTGTTTGCACTGTGGTCAAGCAGGTTAAAATCCTTGCGGGCCATCATCGAGCCCTCTGTTTAGTTTGCATGGTGAGGACACCCCAAGGAACGACGTGAGCTCTCAGCTCTCTGATTTCTGTGCAAAGCCGTGCGTGGGGCAGCCCTGCCAGCCGCCAGCCCCATCCCGCAGCAGCGAGGGAGGTGGAGGGTTCACCAAAAGACAGGCCCAGGAGGGGACTGACCTTGTGTCCTCCAAGCCACTCTTCCTTTCCTGAATCTCCACCCTGGTGTTTTAAATCAGCTCACGGGTCGCCGTCTCCAGCGCTGTAATCCTGCAGGACTGACAAGGCTGAAATTCATCTGAAATGCAGATTATTATTTTTTTTTTCCCAGCTCCTGGTTTTCAGTATCTGCCACGCTTCTCTTAGCAAGCGCAAGGAGGTACCGGCTGGGTGGCTGCCTTTAATTGCATCACCAAAAAAACAGGGAAGAAAACAAGTGGCAGATGAGAGCTCATTTTCCCCATCCTCCTCTTTTCCTTTGCGACCGTTTTCCAGGAGAGGGCAGTTCCCAGGGTTTTTTGCAGCGTGATGCCTCTCAGCCCTGCTGCTGAGAGCCGGCTGGTCACGAAGGCAGTGCCACGCTGGGAAACGCCGGGGCATGGGCCCAGCTCCTCTGCAGGGAGGTGAGACGTTGGCAGCGGGTGGCCGATTTCTTTAAATAGCGAGCGCTGCGCCGCGGGGATGTGCAGCAGGGAAGGATGCTCTTCCTTCCTGGACTCTCCATCCAGCCTCCTGCGGGGGAGAGGATCCATCAGCAGGGCAGGATGGCACAGCAGGCAAAGGGACCCCCTCCCCAAATCGCTGCCTGTCCACCAGACGCGTTGATTTAACACTCTCGTTTCCACCCTTTCTTGGTAGAAATGTGTTTTCTCCATAATTACAGATGGGTTTACCTCCTTGGCTAGCATCCCTGGTGATGTGGTTAATGTGCTGGGCCAGAAGAAACACACTGCTGTGGGGCTGGTGGCTGTGTGGTGCCCAGGGGGCTTCCATAGCCAAGGGGTGGGAGCTGAGATGGGCATTGGGTGGCCAGAACCTGGGGAAAGGAGGATTTTGGCTGCTCTGCCCGCCCAACATCCACCTTTCTGGGAGTTTGGCTAGTGCAGTGCATCCTCAAACAGATCCTCTCCTGGCCCTTTTGGCTCCCAAAATCGGGAAGGGTGTTTATAGCTGTGCTGTGGCATTAACACAGGCGTCATTAACCTGATCTCAAGCTCTTAATCGTGAATGAAATAGGCTTGGTGGGGGTGCCTTCTGCTGTTCCCCACGCAGAAATTCACGGTGCCAGGTGCTGTAGACAGTGAGGGGAAGGATGGGCTTGTACAAATTTCACAGCCTCAATAATCCAGTTAATCTGCCCTGTAATTCAGTGCCTGGCAGCAGTAGTAACCAGACCTTGGCCTCTTTCTAGCATCTCCCCCAAACTGTTCTGCAGGAAGGAGTCAGAAAGGGTCCAGAGGTTATTTTTGGCTGTGGCCAATTTATTCACCCACTGATCAGCCAGGAGAGGAAGTTATTCTGGTCCCAAACTGTCCCACATAACACACAAGTACCTTGTGCGAGTGTGATTTCTCCGGGCGCAGTTGCAAGATGACGTTCTTCTGGGAGAGCGAGCTCTCCTCAAGCCTCGCAATGGCTCACTCTCCTGCAAGCCCACTCAGGGGGCTCAAATCAGGCAAGAGCCCCACAGCTAAGGGATACAGGCTCTGTGTCCTCCTGTCCTTGGGGGACAGATGTGAGCCCCGTGTCCCTGGGGTGGTGGAAAGCACTGTGCCTTGAAATTCCTGCTCCATCCAGGGGAACTCCCAGCTAGACTGTGGGTCTCCCTGGGTGAGACCTGGGTTTCAGGGATGCAGGGCAGCATTTGAAGGCTCATTTGGACACAGCATCGTTGCGAGGCTTGGGAAGCACCACAGTGTCTTGGCCGATTTCTCTGCAGGATGAGGTAGCTGTGGTGCTGCTGAAATGTTCTCCCTGTGTTTGCTTTTCCTGGCATGCTGTGAAGCTGAGCTCCCCGCCCTCGGGAAGGGGTGAGGGGAATGAAGTGTGAGGGTGGCACGGCCAGATCCTGCTTTTCTTCTGTGTCTGCACAAGAAATTGTTTCTGAGGGGCTTCTTTGTGTCACTGCAGCTGGTTTCTGGCCAGGGCTAGTGGGGGTCGGCCAGGTGGGCATCACTAGGACATGGCGCTGCTGGTGCCTTTGTCACTCCATTGTGCTAGTAACGTGTTTCCCACCACGGCTTTGCTCTGGGGAGACCCCCCTGCAGTGCTGGGGCAGCTCTGGAGTCCTCAGCACAGCAGAGACATGGACCTGGTGGAGCGGGGCCAGAGGAGGCCCCAGCAATGATGGGCGGGTGGAACCCCTCTGCTGGGAGGCTAGGCTGGGAGAGTTGGGCTTATTCAGCCTGGAGAAGAGAAGGTTCCAGGGAGACCTTCTTGCGGTGTTCCAGTGTCTGAAGGGGGCCTACAAGAAAGTTGGGGAGGGACTTTTTACAAGGGCTTGTAGTGATAGGATGAAGAGTGATGGGTTTCAAGCTGGAAGAGGGGGGATTTAGATTAAATATAATTAAGACATGTTTGACACTGAGGGTGGTGAGCCCCTGTCCCAGGTTGCCCAGAGAGGTGGTCACTGCCCCATCCCTGGCACCATTGCAGGTGAGGTTGGCCGGGGCTCTGAGCAACCTGCTCTAGTTGCAGATGTCCCTGCTCCCTGCAGGGGGATTGGACCACTTAATCTTGAAAGGTCCCTTCCTACCCAAACCATTCTATGGCATTGCTGTTGGCTGCATCCCCCTGTAGAGGTGCCAGCTGCAATGGAGATCTTGTCCCTGTGCCACCTTCATAGTTGCCATGGAGCTGGGGTGATCAGTGGTGGTGATGTCCAACCATGCATGCACTGCTGGACTGGGCAAAGGAGGACCTTATCCTCACATCTCCTGCAGCGAGGAGGCAGGCAGGGCTGCAAAAGTGAGCTGGCATTTGGGCTGAGGCAGGCTGGGGAGGATTGCAGGAGGTTTAGTGGAGGCAGAGGAGCTGCAAACCCAAGCCCCTAAAAGACCCATGAAGGTGTTGAGCAAACCAAATGTTGGCTGCTGCTTTGCCACTTGGAAAACCTGCTGTGCTACAGTGTGGATGGGTGGAAGTCCTGGAGATTCTCTGATGTGAAAAGGCTGAGAGACTTCGGGCTGTTCAGCCTCAAGAAGAGAAGACTGAGAGGGAGCTGATGAATGCTGATCAAGAGCTAAAGGGCCCATGGGGGGCAAGAGGATGGGGCCAGACTCTTGTCAGTGGTGCCCAGCAACAGGACAAGGGGCAACGGGCACCAACTGGAACCCAGGAGGTTCCATGTGAATAGGAGGAGAAACTTTGCTGTGAGGGTGTCCGAGCCTGACGTAGGCTGCCCAGAGAGGTCATGGAGTCTCCTTCTCTGGAGAGATTCCAAAGCCTCCTAGATGCAGGGATCCTTAGCAGGGATGTTGGCCGAGATGATCTCCAGAGGTCCCTTCCAACCCTCACAGTGCTGGGACTCTGTGGTTCCTATCTGCCTGCTGACAGTTGCTGTCCTCACTCCTCGCCAGCATTGCAGCTCCTGGAAGCAGGTGCCCATGAGCTTCGTTGGGATACAGGGAGCAAAGCAGGGTCTCTAAGGTCACTGCCAACATCCCTCAGAGAGACATCCCCAGCCCTTCCAGGGACTTGGTCTCTCCAGTCATTGTGTGCAGAATAAGGTGGCTTAGCTCATTTTAACCCTTGAGTGCTTAACTGCAGCCAGGAGGCTCACCTCTCCTCATCTGAGCTTTCCTCCAAGCCCAGTTCCAGAAAGAGTTTGCTCTGCTGCTGGTACCTGCCTGATGTCCAGATGTGCCACCCAGAGAGCACCCAGTGTCTGATGGGGAGAAGACTTCTCTTTCCTCTTTGCCAGCATCAAAACCTGGATGATAATTAGTCAGTTATTGCCAAAATTATTACTGTGCTGGTTTAACAGTTGAACTCGATGACCTTAAAGGTCTTTTCCAACCTCAACGATTCCATGATTCTGTGGTTCAAATGAAGCTGGAAGAAGCCCCAGCGCTGCTGATCACTGCATGGCTCTTCCCAAGTGCTGGTGTCACTTTCAAATTACACGTCCTCAATAAATCTAATTCGAACTGCCCTGCAGCAAACGACATCAGCCTGCACTTCGAGATCTCTCCCACACATACTCCCGCTGCCTAAAAATACCCCCGTTTCAATTCTCAAATGACTTGGCTATTGCACAGCCACCGTTTTTTATTGAAATATTGCTGCCTGGCTCGGTGCAGGACATCTGTTAGGCTACAAAGGGTGAAATTCTGCTCTCCAGATCTGGTGTTTAACATATGCAGTGGCTCTGTCAATGCTGGGCTGCATCAACAAGGGCATCACCAGCAGAAATAAAAAGTCCTTGTCCCACTGCTCAGCGCTGGTCAGGCCACACCTGGAATAGTGGGTTCAGTTTTGGTTCCTGCTGTAAAAAAAGACATGGACAGGCTGGACAGGGTCAAGAGAAGGGCCACCAAGATGGTCCAAGGACTGGGAAGCTGCCAAGAAAGGCTGAGAGAATGGGGTTTGTTCAGCCTGGAGAAAAGGCGGCTCAGGGAAGACCTTCTCACCGTGATCCAGGATTTAAAGGGTGGCTACAGAGGAGGTGGAGATTCCCTTTTGACAAGGAATCATGTGGAAAAGACAAGGGGTAATGGGGGTGAGTTACTCCTGGGGAGATTCCGATTGGACCTAAGAGGAACATTTTTCACAACAAAGACAATGAGCCATTGGAATAATCTCCCCAGGGAAGTGGTGGAGTCCCCAGCATTGGGCACATTTAAGATTCAGCTGGACAGGAGCTGGGCCAGCTTGTCAAGACAGTGGTTTGCCCGAGAACGGTTGGACCAGGTGATCCTTGAGGTCCCTTCCAACCTGGGTTTCTATGATCCTGTGATCTTTTGGGTAAATGAACAGTTATTACTTCTACTCTCTGTGCTGTGAGGTGTGTTAACTGGGAGTGCAGCAACATTCACGGAAGCAGAGTCCAGGAGGAGAAACTCACCCCTGGTGTGGCATCAAGCAAAATACCCCCCAAACCTCATCCTTTCACCAAAGAAATGGACCCTCAGCAGCCACCAAAAAAAATGCTGTTGTTGCTGGTGCCCTTCCTTGGGAAGGGCTGGCAAAGTGTGCTGGCGGTGGCCAGCGAGGGCTATTCCCATCTCAGGAGAGGGCATGGGGAAAGACACTTTCAAAATCTCTTCCAGCCCATCACAGGAGCACCTCAAGCCCCTGCAGCGAGGAGAATAGAGGTGAACAGGCCCGTCTGGCCAGCATTACCCACAAGGATGCTCTTGTCTCCAAATAGCTGCACGCTTTCGTAGAATCAGAATCATTCAGGTGACCCCTTTAGGGTCATTGAGTTCAACCATAATCCTGTTCTCCCAAGTCCTGGATCGATGGGCCTAAGTCAATTGTATGAGCTTCAACAAGGCCAAGTGCCGAGTCCTGTGCTTGGGCCACATTCCTTGTGAGGAATGAAATAATTTTTCCTCATGTTCAACCTGGTGAAACTTGAGGCCATTTTCTCTTGTCCTATCACTTGTTACCTGAACCTCCTTTCAGTCAGTTGTCGAGAGTGAGAAGGTCTCCCCTGAGCCTCCTTTTCTCCAGGCTCAACACCCCCAGGTCCCTCAGCTGCTCCTCACCAGACTTGTGCTCCAGACCTTCTCCAGCTTCACTGCCCTTCTCTGGCCATGCTCCAGCCCTTCGTGGGCCACGCCCACTCCTTCTTGGAGTGAGGAGCCCAAAACTGACCCCAGGATTTGAGGGGCGGCCTCCTCAGTGCCCAGTCCATGCAGACAGCTGATGATGGTCCAGGTTCAAGCGTCCAGGCTCTGCACAGCCGCAGCTCCCAGCTCCTTGCCGCCTGCGATCTTGCTCTGGTTGGGAGACACGTGCAGTTTGCTCCCACTTCATGTTGTTCTCCAAAAAGCGAATATTGTCGGATTCAGAGCAATGTCTTGTGCATATCAATGTGGAGCCAGAGCAAGGCTCAGCTCAGGCTCACTATGGCTGCCTCTGTGGCCAGCCACGGTGGGAGCTGGGGATGTGCACGTGGGGTCTCTGCTGTCATCTGCAAATGCAGCTCATGGACGATGGAAGAAGTGGTGGAGAGAGATGCCAAGAGGGGAGGCTGCTGCGGGGGATCTGAGTCGCTCCTGCCTGAGAAACTCCTCACACTGCTGCTTGTGAGATGCTGGAGAGACAGATCTGCTGTGGAGGGCCAGAGATGGATTGGGTGGGAAGGGCCAGAGATGGATTGGGTGGGAAGGGCCAGAGATGGATTGGGTGGGGAGAGCTAGATGTGAGTGGGCTGGGGAGAGCCAGAGGTGGATCTGCTGGAGAGAGCCAGAGGTGGATGAGCTGGGGAGAGCCAGAGGTGGATGGGCTGGGGATAGCCAGCTCATCTCTGCACTGGAGCTTTGTGTCAGTGCTGGAAGAGCAAGAGCAGCGTGACTTCAGCTCAACCTCCTGAGCTGGGCTGGAGCTGCCTTTGCTGTGCAGCGGGATTGCCCGCAATGCTGCGTGACGCTGATCCAGCCCAGACTCTCCTCTCCCCGGCTGTCACCACAGAGCCTGGCAAAGCCGGGGCCATGCGAGGCCACGCTTGCCTAACATGGGCACCGGCTGTGGCTCTGTCGCCCTGGCTGCAGATGCTTCTGCTCAGCTCTTCTGCAGGTGGGATGGTCCCTGGGGGATCAGAGGAGTGGGTGTCCCCTCGCAGGGTGATGCTCATGGGGATGCCCAACTGCTCCATTTGCTTTTCCGCTCAGGATTCTGGCAGCTGGGTTTCCGGCCATGCTGATGGTGCTGCAAGTACCCTGAGAAAGCAAGGGAGCAGCCATGGTCCTCTCCTCAGTGGTCAGAGCAGAGAGCCTGTGACATGGTACAGTGTCAATGTGGCCTGGGGGTGGCAGAAGAGCAGGATGAAGACCTCTTGTGAAGGATGCTTCAAAACATGAAGGCATTGAACCGTCACTCCTGAGGGACTTGCTGGTCTCTGGTAGGGTGAGGCCAGCCTGGGGCCACCAGCTCCTGCAGCTGCTGTCACCCTCCTCACCAGCACAGCCTCTCAGCACCCCAGAATCCTCACAGGTCACCCCAGGCACACCTCCAGAAGTCAGCCCACCGCTGGAGTCACCAGGGCAGCTTTCAGGGGTGAGCAGAGCCATTCTCAGGTGCTTGGTCCCCATCCTGCTTGTTCTCCAGCTGTTGGCTTCCCCCCCATCATGTCCCTGTTCTCATCAGTAATTTCTCTCAGGTGAAGGCTTTCTAATAACATCTGATGTTTTAGCCATTTTTGAGTCATTTCCTTTCTTCTACTCCAATTTTCTTCCTTTTCGTCATAGCTAGGAAGCCTTTCTTTGTCCTCGGCCAGAGGGGATGTGTCTGTTATTGCCTCTGTTATCATATTTCAGGAGATTTGATCGGGTTAATGAAAATCCTCCTCTCTTTCTCTTGTGTGTCGCTTCCACTCCCATCTTCCTTAGCCTGGTTTCTTCAGGAAATTAAACTAAAGGGCTTGTGTTGTCACGGCCTTTTCTCTCCCCCTGACTTGCTCACAAATCCGTTGGTCTCTCTTAGCAAATCTGATGGGGTGGAGGGCTCGACACACTCAGGGGCTTATGGCTGGTGGGGAGGATAGAGCCAGGAGATGGGTGGCGGATCCCACCGGAGCATGAGGGGTGCCAGGGCTGTGTCCCCGAGCCCGTTAGCTGGGATAACAGGCTGCATCGCCTGGCTATTTTTCCTGCCCAGCTGCTTCTCTTGTTTTCAGGAGGAGGGTCGCCCCAGCCTCGCAGGTGGGGTGTTAGTCCAGCTTTGGAGGGACCTGGGCTGTGTTTTCAGCCGCAGACTCGCGCGTGGTTGTGCTCGAGGGCTCTTCTTGCAGCAGCAGGAGCTGCAGCTGGTTGGAGCTGATCTGTTGGAGTGTGAGCTGCAGTGACAGAGGAGCCAGCGGAGCTTTTCCGCTGCTGTCCGTGCTACAGCAGCCAGAGGCTGTAGAGCTTCTCCGGTGGCTGCTGCAAAGTCTGGCTGCCTGGTAGCAACATGGGGATTGTGGCACTACTGGAGAGGGAGATCTTGGGGGTCCTGGGAGAAGCACCATCTGAGCTTGGTGGTTCAAGTGCATCAGTGGAAAAGAACCAAAGTGCTTCTTGGGGTGTCCTTGGAACATGCCCCATGGGAGCTCATGGCCCTTTTCAGGAAGGGATGGGGGTACCTCATGAACGTGTCCACTCCTTTCCCAGCCCAGCTTGAGGAGAGAGATGGTGCCAGGCTGGGGAGGAGGGTTTGCTAAAGTTCTGCAGCATGGAGATGCTCTTCCCAGGTCTCGCAGTGGGGAAGTGACCTGTCTGCTTGGCAACTTAGCTGGGGACTGAGCTTTTCTGCAGTGAGTTACTGCTTGTTGGCACCAAGTCGTGTTGTAGAGCTGCACTCTGAAGGTTTCACCCTCGCTGTGCCGTGTCCTTCACTTTGCCTGTACATCTGGTGTTTCTTTTGGGCAACCTGTTCTGCTATTCTCTCTCCAGCCGTTGCCCTCAGGCCTAGAGCCTTGCTGAGCCTCAGCATGGCCCTGCCCAGTCCCAATGCCGCAGGAGGAGATTGGGTTTGTCATCGGGAGCTATGCTTCATTCTCCACTTGGTCCCACCAGGCACCTGCCCTCCCCTCTCTCTTGTGGTTCTTCCCAACATGGTTCTTCTCTTGTGGACTTGCTGAGTGGCACCAACCCTGCAGAGAGCACAAGAACAGTTGTAGCCTAGCAATGAGCAGGGTCCTCACCAGGTCCCCATGGGCTCCCTTCTTGTAGGGGATCCCCAAACGTGCAATCCCTTAGTGGGGGACACACAGCAGGGAGTCTGTGTCCCAGCTCGTGGTGCATCCCTTTCACCTTGCTTGGTCTCTCCACCTGTTCATGGCCTGCTGAGTAAGAAGGCTTGATTGGTGGGAAGACAAGACCAGCCTTGATGCCAGCATGGTCATGTATGATGCAGAAGTTTGGGGTGTGTTTTGGAGCTAGGTTTCTTAACCATCTGTGAGGGCTTGGCAGGGGCTGCTGCTCAGGAGCTGTGTCCTTCCATGGTTTCTCTTTCCAGGAAGGGTTTTGATTTTTCCTTTGTTCTCTCCAGCCTCTCTTTGGATGGTGGTGAGATGGGCTCTGTAATTGAGGAGATCCCAGCTGAATAATCCACTGAGGAAGATGCTAATTTGAAGACATGTCTGTAATAATTAAATCATTATCTGGAGGGAAGTAGAGAACAGATACCAAAACGGGTCTAATTAAAATCCAAACCCAGGATGACTTGGGCTCTGGGCCAGAGCACAGCATAGTCTGCTGGGGATGTCTTCATGTGTAATTGCTTTTTAGAACATCATTCCCACCAGAAAACCCATCTGTTCCCCCTCATGAGACCACGATTGACCCAGAAACCCTCTTGCCTTTTCCTGTCCCATGTTCCTCAGACCAGACATGGCTGGAGGATGGCCATATGCTTGACAAAGAGCAGAGGAGATGGTGAGATCCAGTCTGGGAGGTTATTTGGTTCTTGGGCCTCAGGAACTAGATTCCTCCATATGTCTGGAAGATTTGGTCCACATCTTCTTTCAGCCCTCAGACCTGACTGATGCTTTTGAGATCTAGGAGCAAGGTGGGCTTGTATCTATGCCCTCTCCAGGGGCATAGATAGACCCTGTACCTAGGAGGAAGGTGGCTTTGGCTGTAGAGAGAGACAGGATGTGTTCAGATTGACTCCATGTCTGGGGTGGGAGCACCTTGGGAGAGGTTTTGTGTGCATTGCTGGATAGGAGCCCAGCCCTTGGGTTATCCTGAGGTGTCAGCTCTGAGCAGGCCCATGTACATGGGAGGTGGCTCTACTGAGCTGAAACAGGGTGACTGGTAAGTGTGGTTGTGATGTTGGAGGGGAGAACCGGTCTTTGGGCAGCACTTCATGTCTGTGCCATGACAATAGCAGATCTACAGAATGGGTGTTAACAGGCATGCCCAGGGATGTCCTGAATGCTTCGCCTGAGGCTAGTCAAGCCTGGAGTCACCATGTCCTTCAGCAGAGCCAAGCCCTTGGCAAAGGACAGTGCTTGAAAATCCCACCTCCCATTCTCAGGATGCTGGGTCCAGGGTAAATTCAATTCTTTTGGGCTCCACCACTGGGTGGATTTCTGCATCAGGGAGGTGTTGCTGCTCTGTCTGCGTAAACTGAAGGTCCTAACATGGGTGGTAAGAAGGTGAAATCCAGCAGCAAACATTGCTTCCAACGAGCTGGCCTTGAATCGCTGTATTCCGGCAGGAAAGGGCTTGCAGCTGTCCAAGCCAGGCCCCTTCCAAAACTCGTTAAGAGAAATTGGTGCATTTACTTAGTGGAGAGGAGGTCAGGGAGCTCCGTCGATCCTGTGTGTGCATCCTGAGCATCACTTGGCGAATGCCCCGTGTTGGGATGGCAGGTAAAGGTCATCTCAGGTGGGCTGCTGGCTGCAGGCAACATCTGAGCTTGGGAAGGTGGGAGGAGGGCACAGCACGGGAAGCCGGGCAGAGAGCTGCTTCTGCTCGGGTGAGCATCCCACCAACCCCTGACACATGTTATTTTCTTTCCCTATGTTGCCCTGGAGGGACTGCAGCATTGCAGCACAGCAGTGGCACTGCGACGGTGACGTGGTGGATCTCGGGGATGGGCTGAACCATCCCTAAACTACTGCTGGTGGAGCTGGGTTCTGCTTGTCTGACATCTACAGGAACAGGGCACTGAAGGCTGCCCAGGGTCCAAAATTGTGTCATAAAAAAAGCCAGAAATTTAAAGCTGTCTGCAAAAATGGTCTCTAAACCTTCTAGAAAACGTTGGCTCAGCTGTTGTGCGTGGGTTGTGTGTGGAGAGGGACTCCCTGCCCCATGTGTGTCCTCTCGCCTAGTGAGCATTAATATGCTGCTTACTTGAAGAGAGCGGGCGCACGACATTGTCATCTCAGGCAGCAGATGTGTTGCCAACGCATTGGGTCATCCCTGTCCCTTCATCCTCCCTCAGGGCATTTTGAGGTTTCCTGGCCACCACGTTTTTGAACACCCCCAGAAGCGCTCCTCAAACAGGAGGAGCAGAATGGAAACCACCACGCCTGTGTCTTTTCCAGACAGTCATGCACCAATGTAATTACCTACATTTAATTTCTTTAAAAGCCTGCTGAGCTGCAAATGTGGTTGCACCCTCTCCTGGTGATGTCTCACTTGGATGAACCAAATCCTGCTCTCACCTCTTCCTGAGGTGGTTCAGGAGATCATTCCTGGCTTCAGTGCTTGGCAACTGGAGCTCAGTGTGTGCAGGAGCTTCTCAAAGTGCTGGAGGGGATTGCCAAGTGCCGCGTCGAGGGACTTTGTGCCAATGGGGGTAACGAGGCGGCTGCTTCTTGGACACCGTTTGAGGGTGATGGATGGAAACATGGGCCAGGCTCAATGATGGCATGGTTGGAGCCACCACCTTTGCAGTCTTTTGGGTGACCTGGGCATGGCCATGGGACCTTGCAGGAAGACCAGTGGGGACAAGGGTACAAACTCCCGGGGCTCCGTGTGCCAGGCACGGGGCTTTGCCTGGGGTGGTGGGTGCTGCTGGCAGGACACGATGCTCACTGCGTTAGCTTAGCTCCACGGAGCTGACATTTTAAAAGGAAGCAAGTTGGAAATTGAGCTGAACTAATGACCAGCACTGCTTTTTGTGACAATAAATGCTCAGGAGAGAGCTCTGCAGACACAAAGAAGAGTGGCCACCTCACTGCAAACCACCACGCTCCCCACGCTTGCTGCAGCAATTTGGTGGGAGTTCCCTCAACCTGAAGCTTGTGCTGCTTTTTCAAATCCCCCAAATGAGGAGAACAGCGCAGGGGCACTGTGTGTCCTCTGGCCCATGCCTCTGCTCATCCAGCATGGTGCTGAGCATCCCTAGATTGGGTGCTGGTGCAGAAGAGCAAGGATGAAGGCAGTGCTGGGCATGCACCGCTGGGACCATGGCAAGCAGGATGGGTGCCAGCATCACCAAAGAGACAAGGTGATAGCATGGGCTGGAGCACACTCACTTATCCCTGGATGCCCCATAGTGCCAGCACGTTCACTGGCCTCTCTGGGGACATCTCAAGGAGATGGTTGCCCCATGGCACACCCATCCCTCCCCACTGATACACCCAGGCTCCCAGATAGGATGGGAATCCCATCCATAGCAGCTTAGCTGCCAGCGCATTGGGACCATGCTACTTAAGGAGCTGGCTGGTGGCGGTGGCTGCTCTGCCCTCCAGGCCACCGTGTCCTGCTCTGCCTGCCTGGGCTGCAGGAGATGGCCTTTCTGCCCCATGAGCCGTGGGGGTCATTAGCTGGGGTACAGAGGTGCTTGCTAATGAAGAGAGAGGTGAAGGAGAGAGCTGGTGGAGCTGGGTGAAGCCCTCAGGGGCTCTGCTCAAAGCTCTCTGCTGGGTGTAACACAGCTTGTGACATTCACACAAAGCTTGATTTATTCTTCCTAATCTTCTGGTGACACCCCCCTGCAGTGCTGGGGCAGCTCTGGAGTCCTCAGCACAGCAGAGACATGGACCTGGTCGAGCGGGGCCAGAGGAGGCCCCAGCAATGATGGGAGGGCTGGAAGCCCTCTGCTGGGAGGCCAGGCTGGGAGAGTTGGGCTTGTTCAGCCTGGAGAAGAGAAGGCTCCAGGGAGACCTTCTGGTGGCCTTTCAGTGCTTCAAGGGACCTGTCTGAAAGATGGGGAGGGACTTTGGAGCTGGGCCTGTTGGGACAGGACAAGGGGGGATGGTTTGAAACTAAAAGAAGGAGATTTAGAGTAGAGAGAAGGAAGGGATTTTTGACACTGAGAGCCTGGCCCAGGTCACCCAGAGAGGTGGTCGCTGCCCCATCCCTGGCACCATTGCAGGTGAGGTTGGCCGGGGCTCTGAGCAACCTGCTCTAGTTGCAGATGTCCCTGCTCCCTGCAGGGGGGTTGGACTCGATGAGCTTCAAAGGAGCCTTTCAACTCAAAATATTATATGATTCCCCAGTACTTTGGATCTCTGGAGGGAGCTGAACTTATATATCCCTTATATCTTCCCTATGGACTATATCCATGAGGAATGAGGTCCAGATGGAGCTTTTTCCATGGCAGCGTATTTTTGAGGTGCTCTCTGTGATTTCTCTGATGGCTCATAATGGTAGAGCTAATGCCACCATTCTCCTAAGGGGGAACGACTTGGATTTTCCTTCTCAACTCAGTTCTGAAAGCACAGCATCTTCAGGAGCTCTGCCTCGCTGGCTTCTGCTTCATGGTCTTTGGGAACGTGCAAGGGCAGAGTTAACCGTCAAAAACTCCTTCACGCCAGAAACAAGGCTTAAAATGCAAAACAAACGCAGGAGGATCTGTCCTGTCCGGATGAGGTGGACACTTGGCACTTTCCTGCTGCTGTGGCTGGAGGCCCTGTGCCCAACCAGCTTCTTTGTGGGCTGA
Organism: Eurystomus gularis; assembly: GCA_013400335.1. Lineage (NCBI taxonomy): Eukaryota > Metazoa > Chordata > Aves > Coraciiformes > Coraciidae > Eurystomus > Eurystomus gularis. Next base: position 527,294 of record VZZY01016924.1, read on the forward strand.
TTTGCATAACAAAGGATTTAGGTTGAAGCTGTGGCCTTGCTCACTGTGGGTTAGACAGAAGCAGACAGAGCTCTAGTGTCTGCTCCTTGCCCCCGGCCACCTTTTAAATGTCACTGTCCTCAGATGTCCCTGCACGGCTGCTTCTGCCATACCATGTCCTGTCACTTGCTGTGAAGCGCAGCGATGAGGCGCCGGGAGCTGACAGCTCGGGCACGTGGGCACGGGCACCGTGGGAGCAGCAGTGTTGTGCCAGCCTGAGCTGAGGGGTCAGGGGCCGTGCTGCAGTTTGGCTCACAGAATCCCGGCATTGCGGGGGTTAGAAGGGACCTCTGGAGATCATCTCGGCCAACCCCCCTGCTCCAGCAGCTCACCCAGAGCAGGGGGCCCAGGATCGTGTCCAGGCACCTTTGGAATCTCTCCAGAGAAGGAGACTCCACAAGCTCTCTGGGCAGCCTGGGACAGGCTCCGACACCCTCACACCAAACAAGTTTCTCCTCCTGCTCAGATGGAACCTCCTGGGCTCCAGTTGGTGCCCGTTGCCCCTTGTCCTGTCACTGGGCACCACTGTCTCTGCTTGCTCCTTAGTGGGACCAGTCCTGCCTTCTGTGCCCTTCTACTGGATTCATTCACTCCTTCCAAGCCAGGTAAGGGGACAGCCAAGATGCCAAAGGGCTACACCTTGGCCAGGGAAAGTTCTGGTTATCCCCAGCATGAGGATGCTTGGGAGGAAGGGCAGCTTTTGACCTGGCAGGGATTTAACCCCCAGTCCTGCTTTACCCTGCATGGACCTGAGCAACCACAGCTCTGAGATCCCATCTACATATGTGTCCCAGCAGGGTTGGAGATCCTTGGAGAATGTCTGGAGTTTTTTCCCTGTGGATGTTACAGAGCTTTCCTGGTACTGGATCTGGCCCAATCATCCTTGGAGCCTGACTGCACAGGGCTGAGAATCACGCTGGTGTCTTGCTCCCCACGGAGGCCTGTCTGCAGCTGGGTGAAAGCTGTTCCGTAAGGAGCTGCATGTTCTGGGTGCGTTTAGGGGTTCAGGGCAGGTCCCCACGGAAACAGAAAGTGTGCTCTCCCCCCTCCCTATCCCTTCGTTCCCCCCCAGACAGGTGGGCAAAAAAAGGAGATCAGGAGTAAAAAAAAAGAGAGAGAGACTTTGCACTGTATTGGAAGTTTAGAAAGATATATATATATATATAGTTTAAAAGGGAACAGAAAACAAGAAGGGAAGGTAGATATAGGTATAAAGATGGGGGAAAACACAATAAATGCAATATAATACAAAACCAAAGGTTGGATGGCTTCGGATTCACTGGAGGATGAGGAGTAGTGAGAAAATGGCTCCTGGCCGCATGGAGAGGGGTCAGCTCCAAGGCGTCTCTTCCTCTCACGCTGGAGACCACTTCCTGCCTCCAGTATCCGGAGTGGACAGGAAGGGGGAGGGAATAACTGCTTTCCCCCTGGGACCCTCAGGGTGTCCAGTTCCTGCCTGTCCTGGTCCCAAACCTCAAACCATAACACTGCACCATCAGCAAAGGGATTAAATAACTTGCTAAAGTTACTTAGCACAAGGAAGGGAAAGCAGAAAGGATGAACACAAGGAGGAACCCCTCACATCTCTTGAGTTACCAAAACCGTCTGAGTGGCCTCTGGTTGCGGTTATCCGATGGCCAAGCCAAGATCTCCAGCTCTGGAGCCCCCAGTACAAGAGGGACATAGAACTATTGGAGCATTTCCAGAGCCGGGCCACAAAAATGATCAGAGGGCTGGAACATGTCTCCTGCAAGGAGAGGCTGAGAGAGTTGGGCTTGTTCAGCCTGGAGAAGAGAAGACTCCAGGGAGACCTCATTGTAGCCTTGAAGTGTCTGATGGGGGCCTACAAGAAAGCTGGGGAGGGACTTTTTACAAGGGCTTGTAGTGGTAGGACGAGGAGTAATGGTTTTAAACTAGAGAAGGGGAGATTTAGATTAGACATTAGGAAGAAGTTCTTTACTATGAGGGTGGTGGAACACTGGACAGGTTGCCCAGAGAGGTGGTGGAGGCCCCATCCCTGGAGATGTTCAAGGCCAGGCTTGATGGGGCTCTGAGCAACCTGATCCAGTTACAGAAGTCCCTGCTGGCTGCAGGGGGGCTGGACTAGATGAGCTTGAAAGGTCCCTTCCCACCCAATGCATTCTATGATTCTATAATGGCAAAACACTTAAGAGCTGCCCAAGCGGGGCGGGGAGCAGGGAGCTGCTCTGGACCCCGGGGAGCTCGCTGAGCCGCTTTCCCTTTCCACCATTCATGGAGCTGGCAGCCACATTTTCTAATGGGAAATGGGCAGATGTGCAGCAGGTGTGTGGGAGTGATTATTATTGCTGGGGCTCGTCACGCGGGGGGCCGTGCTTAGGGTGCAGATGATGCTCCTGGGTGTGGAAGAGATGCCATTGATGGTGGAAACCCTGGATCTCGGGGAGAGGAGGTGTGCAGACTGCTCTGAGTGAGCAGGATGGTGTTTGCCACGGGGTTTCTTTACCAGCAGCAGCCTCCCATGTCCTCTGGGCTGGGCACAGAGGCCCGAGCTGCCTGCTCTAGTGTGGGTACCAGGGCCTGGGTGGGTGAAGAGGCACCCGCATCTTTTCACAGGGCTCGGCTGCACCCATGGCGCAGATTTCAGCAGCCCCCCCTTTGTGCTGGTGACTCTTCCCCCGTCGCTGAATAAATTAGCACCAGCAAGAGCTCATGGTGTGTGACTAAAGCAGGGCAGGGGCTGGTTTGGCAGCGAGGAGGAGGCCCCCGGCTCCGGGGCGTGAGGCTCCCAGATGAAATAACTCCTCAGCAGAAGTGTCATGGGGGTGGGAGGGGTGTACCCATGGCAAAACCTCAAGTGAGATCATGGAAAATCACCAGCCGTCCCTCTGAGGCTCAGCCGGAGTGGAAGCTACACACTGCTAGTGGGGAAACTGAGGCACAAAGCCTCACTTTCCCAATGGGGAGGGGACTTCTGCAGTGGTCACAGAATCATAGAATCATTTAGATTGGAAAAGACCTTTAAGATCATCAAGTCCAACCATGACCCTACTCTGCCAAGTCCACTACTACACCATGTCCCTCAGCACCACATCTCCATGGCTTGGAAACCCCTCCAGGGATGGGGACTCCACCACTGCCCTGCCCAGCCTGGCACAGCCCTTCACAGCCCTTGCCAGGAAGAAATTGTTCCTCATGTCCAACCTAAACCTCCCCTGGCAAAACTCAGGGCTGTTTCGTCTCGTCTTATCACTTGTTCCTTGGGAGAAAAGACCAGCACTCGCCTCATTACAACCTCCTTTCAGGGAGTTGTGGAGAGCCAGAAGGTCTCCCCTGAGCCTTCTTTTCTCCAGGCTCAACACCCCCAGGTCCCTCAGCTGCTCCTCACCACACTCGTGCTCTAGACCCTTCCCCAGCTTTGTTGTCCTTCTCTGGCCACGCTCCAGCCCCTCAAGGTCCCTCTTGGAGTGAGGGGCCCAAAACTGACCCCAGGATTCAAGGCTGGGCCTCCACAGTGCCCAGTCCAGGGGGACAATCCCTGCCCTACTCCTGCTGTCCACACTGGTGCTGACAGAAGCCAGGATGCTGGTGGCCTTCCTGGCCGCCTGGGCACACAGAATCACAGAATAGTTATGGTTGGAAAGGACCTCCAGGGTCATCAAGTCCAACCTTCTCCTAGCATCACTCTAACCACTACATCACTACACCATATCCTCTCTAACCATTACACCATATCCTCAAGCACTGCATCTATTCGTTCTTTAAACACCTCCAGGGATGGTGACTCTACCACCTCTCTGGGCAGTCTATTCCAGTGCCTAACTACCTTCTCAGTGAAGAATTTCTTCCTAATATCTAATCTAAACCTCCCCAGACGCAACTTGAGGCCATTTCCCCTCATCCTATCATTACTAATTTGAGAGAAGAGACCAACACCAGCCTCGCTACAACCTCCTTTTAGGTAGTTGTAGAGGGCAATGAGGTCTCCTTTCAGTCTCCTCTTCTCCAGACTAAACAAACCCAGTTCCCTCAGCTGCTCTTCATAGGACACTGGCTCATCTGCAGCCTCCTGCTGACCAACACCCCCAGGTCCTTTCCCTTGGACAGTTTCCAGCCACTCTTCCCCGGCCTGGGGTGTTGCAGGGGGTTGTTGTGACCCAAGGGCAGGACCTGGCACTTGCCCTTGTTGAATTTCATCCCATTGACCTCAGCCCTTGGATCCAGCCTGGCCAGGTCCCTCTATAGACCCTCTCAACCCGCCAGCAGATCAGCACACCCCTTCAACTTGGTGTCATCTGCACACAGACTGATGGTGCAGCCTCCGTGAGAAGCTTATGATTTTCTCCCGTGGTTGTAGACTGCTTCCCTGTGCCTTGTTCCCTCTCAGAGGGGTCTGTATCCACCTTGGTTTGGAAACCAGCCCGATTGCTGGGATCCCAGTGGTCACCTTTACTTGCCAGTTCATCTGTGGGCTGGTTCACCATGACATGCTGCTTTGAGAAGAGCCGTGGTGGTTGTGTTTCCCTCTGCTGCTTGTTTCAACCAACCTTGAATGAAGCAGAAGTCAAAGGCTCTATCTAAAGGATCAAAGGCTCTATCTAAAGGACGTGGGTCTTGGTTGCAGAGTTAGAGGAAAGAAAGGATGAAGGAGGGCACAGGGACAGTGAGCAGCCAGCTATTGGAAAAGGAACGATGGTGACCAGTGTTGTGGCTTTTTTGCATCGGGTTGGTTGCTGTTAATGCCCCTCCTTGCTCTGCAGATGGATCCGAGTGCAGACCACATCCTGGGAGAGGGATGTGAGCTTGGTGTCATGTAGCAGGCACGTCTTTCTTCTCCCTTCCAGGGAGTCCAGCTTGTGGCACAAAGTGGTTTCCCAACCGCTCACCCATTGAAGGAATCGGTGTTTCTCCAGCATTGCCACAGTCCCGTTATCCCAGCACTGCTGCTGGGTTTTTGTGGAAGTCCGCTACAGAACGTTATTGGTGGAGGTGCCTGGAGTGAGGTTGTGGTGACAGGATTTGGGGTTTTGGTTCAACCTGCTAGGCAGGTCTGCCGCAGGGTGAAATCCAGCTCATGGGCTTGTTACGGTGACCATATTCTCTTCCTTCACCAGCACGCTTGCTGGGCTCCCATGTGAGCTCCTGGCCTCACTGGGATCCTCATGGGTTTAGCAGCAACTTCAGAGTCGTTGTCCTCTCTCCCCTCCATCGTGGTTTTGGCCGTTGCAAACCCAGACATGAAGATGAGGGTGAGCCTGAGCTTGCTGAGTCTTTTGGCCAGGCTTGAGGTCCCACTTGTCAGAGGGATCGTCCCGCCTGGAGCCCCTTCAAGGCTCATCCCATCTGTCATCTCACCCCAAATGCAAAGGCAGGAGGGTTGGGTGTTGGTGTCTTTACCCCGGTGTCCCTTCCCAGGCCAGGTTCCTCCTTGCAATAAACTGAGATTCCACCTTTCTCTGGGGTCAGTCGAGGACACATAGCTTATTTCAGAAACAGGGAAACTGAGTCAGGAACCACAACACCACCAATACAACACTCTCCAAGGGGTGACGCAGTCCTGTAAATTGGCACACGGGACAGAGTTTAGGTGCTAACCCCTTTTTGGGGTGTTCACCATCCTCCGCACCCCACATCCGCACTGGAGGACCTGGCAGAGATTTCGGCTCGTTGTCTGACAAGCTTTTTGTTGCAGAACAATGGTGTCTCTGCACAATGGTGAGGAGCAGGTGGCTTTCTGAAAATACCCACTGGAAGTTGTGTGTAGTGCCTCCCCTCCCACTGGGAACTATAAATACCGGTTGAATACTAACACTTCTCCCTGCAAAGAAACAGCCAGTTCTGGACATTTTTTGCTCCTGGTTTCTCCTCTGGCTTAGCAGCTTAGAACAAGCAAGGGCTGAGGATGGGAACCACTTCTTGGTTTTGGAGCAAGCCTTTGGGGTTGAAGCGTGCCCATTAAGGTAAGATACTGGGAGTAGCTGTCTTTGGTGTCCTCTGTCCCCATGCTTTAGGGGCACCCGCTGCACCCTGCCACCTCTGAGGCAGGTCCAAAACCTGGAGGTGCTGCCTAAATGTCCTGTCTTGCCAGGGTTGCATCTCCAGCAAGGGACAAGTTGGGCATTGTCCCCTGGGGAGCAAAGAACACGTTGCTGAAGGTACCCCCAGGTGATTTCCCAGGCCTAGACAGGAGAGGAGGCACCACCACATCTTCTCTTAGGTCTTGATCACATCGTAGCGCAGATCTCCACAGCGGTGACTCTCCCTCTGCTAATCCATCTCACCCTTCAGTATGTGAGTCTAATCCTTTGCTGCTAAAAATTGGCATCTTATTTCTAGCCAGAATGCCTCATTTCCCCTATTATCCCTGGGTGTCCTGGCCACGGGCTGTCCCTGGCATGAGCTGGGCACCATCTGCGCGGTCCCCCGCTGTCGGCAGGGCTGCGTTGGGGAACGCAGCGGCACCATCGCCATATGGGCCCCATGGGAAATTGGACCTTCCTTGTCCTTCTCAGGGGACTGGAGATCCCCAGAGGCCACGGTGCAACCTGGGACCACATGTAAGGAGTCAGGAGAGATGCTGGGATGAGGCTGGATCTGCTGATTGGTTTTCATAGGGAAATGCAGCTTTTTTCCTCATGGATTGCCCTGGATGGAGAAGCCAGGGTGCTTGAGCTTGCAGGCAGGGCTGCTCAGGTCCAGGCTTCTAAAACCATAAGAAACTTGTGGAGTATATAGAAAGGGGTCGATGCCAAAGCACAGGGATAGAGGGAGGAAAGGAAGGATGAATAGGTCCCCCTGGGGTCTGTGGGGCTGTAGAGAGGGATGGAGAAGCCCCTGGCACACGTGGAGCCCTACTGGCCATCTCCAATGCAGACAAGCTCCATCTGGACACTGGCATGAGCAGCAGCTCTCCTGTGGTCTCACAAAAATGCCTTGAGAGGAGAAATCTCATCCCGTGGCCCACACGAGCATGTGGCAAAGGCACCTCTGAGACTTCCTGCAGGTGAAGATTTCCATTTCTAGGCTCTGTGCTTAAAACGGCGATTCCCAGTGTTGAGCCAGAGCACTTCAGCATCCTTGTGGTCTTGTGCACAGGAAAAATCTCAATTCTCTCAGCCTCTACCACGTCTCCCACCAAGGGTGGGTGGTGGAGCTGTTGAGGACATTCTTTCTCTGCCCTCCACAGCCACCCCACAGCTCGGCAGGTCAGGACTCCCTGGGGCAGATCGGGGCAATCAGTGGCTGCTCCAAAGTGGTGTCCGATGACTTATGCTGGGACACGGCTCCATCTGCGGGAACAGTGACTGGGATGAGCTGGTTGGAAACATCAGGATATGGCACTTTTGTAGCCTGGCCATGTAATCGCATCTGACGCAGCATCACAAGGAAAAGGTGAAAAAAGAAGTCCTGCAAGGAAAAGCCAACAGCAAAAGGGCATCACCCTCCTCCTTCTTCCTGGCTGGGAAGGGGCCAGCGCAGGATGCCGGGGCTCCATCTTTGGCCAGTTTGGTGGAGGTGAAGCCGTCCTCACGCCAGTGAGCTGCAAGCAGCAGGGACTGGTGTGGGCTCTGCCGGCCTGGCTGCTGCTCTTTTGAGGCCAGGCTGGGCGGCTGACGAGGATTTTCTAGGAGCAGAAAAGATCAAACTGACGTTTTTATGGGATGATCAATCTCGGCGAGCTTGTTGCCTCCGAGGTGTGTGTTAAACCCTCTTTGCCAGCTGCCTGCTGGGGTGATGATCTTGCTGACGGTGCCATGGAGTTTTTTTTTCTTCCCCTTGTCAGGGCTGAGATGAAAGGGAAGCTGCTCAGAGAAAAAACAGAAGCTTGTCTCTCCCTTGGTGCACAGGAGGTTTTGTGTGTGGATAAATGCTGGGTGTGCTTCTTGCCTGAGTGGAAAAGGGAAAGGTGGGGTTCTCCTCGGGACCAAGCATCATGCAGGAAGCTCGGCTCGGAGTCATGCCGAGCAAATAATCAACTCAAGGGCAAAAAAAACCCCTCTGCTCTTCATCAGCTGCTCCGCATCTGGGCACCATCACTGCAAAGTGGCCTCTCCAAGTGGGCAGCATGTAGTGATAGGACGAGGAGTAATGGGTTCAAGTGGGAAGAGGGGAGATTTAGATTGGAAATTAGAAGGAAATTCTTCACTCTGAGGGTAGGAAGACACTGGCACAGGTTGCCCAGGAGGGCTGTGGATGCTCCATCCCTGGAGGTGTTCAAGGCCAGGTTGGATGGGGCTTTGAGCAACCTAGTCTAGTGGGAGGTGTCCCTGCCATGGCAGGGGGTTGGAACTAGATGATCTTTGAGGTCCCTTTCCACCCAAACCATTCCGTGATTCTGTGATTCTGTGATTCTATGATCCTATGATTCTATGACTCTGCTGTTTTCCACCCCAAAGAGAGGGGAAAGCGTTGTTTCGGAGCAAGGGGAAGGGGTAGTGAAGCAAGCACGTTTTCACTGGCAACAAACCTGCTTCCAGCAAGTCTGTGCCTGGCAGCCCCGCGGGACTAAAAATACCCAGCAAAGGGCTAGAGCTGCACAGTGTCTGTTTTCTCAGCTCACCAGCTGTCTCCTCGCATCCTCGCTCCTCTACCCGATGATTATGCCATCAGTTAAGGCCCTGTAAACCCAGGCAGTAGCATTTACATAGTTTTACCAGCTACAGTTGAAAGGTTGAGCTTCACGGGCAGCGTTTTGCTGCTAATTGCGAGCAAGCTCAGACCCCTCCGACATCCAGCGCCCAGGGGCTGCCCTCGCAGCTGCTAAAGTCACCAGCAAAGCATGTGATGTACTTGGGCTGTCATCCGCATGGACATCCCCAAGGTCCTTAAAAAGGACCGGTTGGACATGCGGGGCTGCCTAAGAAAAGCTGCGCTTTGCTATGCGTGGACGGCACCTTGTGTGTGCAGCCGCCGGCTGGGCTCCTGGGGGAGGAATGCGTGGGAATAGGTTGCTTTTGGAGGATGGAGAAAATCCCAGTGTTTGAGGTGGTGCAGAAATGGGGGATGCTTGTTTCAAGAGGAGCTGACTGGAGGCAGGAGCTTCCTGCACATCTCCCTGCGCCCATGAAGGTTCCTGCTCATGAGCACCTCCTTGTATGTGTGGATGTTGCTGCGTGTGTGCCTGTCCCTGTGTGTACACGTCCCTGTGTGTGCATGTCCCTGTGTCTGTTTCCAGAGCCACCCTCAGAGGTGGCAGCGCCTTGATTTACCTTCCAGGGACCCACTGGCAGAGGGATGCTCATGGTGCAGCAGTGTTGTGGGATGTGCGGAGAGCCCTGAAAGCCCTGGGCTGGCTGCCCACCACCTGCCTGGGGGCTTCGGGCCAGGATGAGGTGGGGTTTGGCTGCTTTTTATGGTGGTAGGAAGTCTCATTCCTCTTGGCTGCAGAGGATTGTAGCAGCTCTCCTTGTCTTACACCACAGTGTGTCTCCTCCACAGCACCCATGCCTGGTGGCCTGGCATCCAAGGGGACAATGTGACCATCCTCCAGTGAAGATACCTCCCAGGCCCTGGGCATGGAGGAACTTTGAGCCACTAAGCTTTGCCTTGTCCAGAGCAGTTTTTTGCTGTATCACATCTTTGCTGAGCAAGCTCAGGACAGAGCACAGATGCTTTTGGAAACCAGTGAGATGGGACGGCCCATCCTGGACCAGTGTCAGTGCCATGCAAGGTCCCCATGATCCTGTTAAGACCCTCCTCAGGCTGAGGTGTTGAGCGATGCTTATCACCCCTCAGTCTCCCTTCACAAGCACAGCAGATATAACAGGAGCAGGTTGCAGTGAAGCAAAGTAGCACATGGGCTTACGCAGACCCCACCAACCACCCGTGCATGAGCTCAACCGTGGGGGAAACAAAAAAACCTGAGCCCTTGGGTGGTGGTGTGGGGTAAATCTGTGCCTTTCTTGCACCGTGTGGGTCCAGCTCCTTGGGTTGCCTCCACGAGGTGTTGGGAGCCGCTGAGACTGGCATCTCTAGAGTCTCCTCGTGGTAAGCAAGTCTCTCCTTTGCAGCTGCTTTAAATTTCCATCCCATCATCGCTCCCGTCAGATTTATGTCTTGGCTATTCCCTGCAGCCTTTCCCCTCCGCGAGTGCCTGCCGGGCTCTTCTCTCCCTGCCTTAATGGATATCTCTTAATTCATCTGCTAATTCATTCAGTTCCTCACCAGCAGAGGAGGTGGGGACACAGCCACGTGGCTCATTTTGCCATTCACGTCGTGCTTGGTGGCCTGTCTGGCTTTCCACGGTGTGGACATGCTTTCTCCATGCTCACCCCACAAGCAGAGGCACAGCAGCGGAATGCTGCATGCAAGTCACTTCCTTTGGGTTTTGCACCCAAATTAACAGGGCTTAGCTTTGGGGTAAGGCTGATTTCTGCTTTTCTTGGCCCTGAGTCTCCCTAGAGCCTGGGGAATCTGCCCTCCAGGAAGGCTGGCAGCACGGCCATGCTCATTGTGGCTAGCACCGGGGCTGCTAGTTAGGGGGAGGATGACTGGAAAACATTTTACATCTTTAATTATGGAGATAAGGCTCGGGTCCAACTCAATCCAAGGAGAGCGGCACCTGGAATGGCTCCTCTGTGCCTTTTCCTCCACCAGCCCCCATTTTGCAGGGATGCTGCGGGGAAGGGATGTCCTCAGCGCACAATTATCCCGGTCATCCGTGTCCAGGAAGGAGCGGGGACAAGCGTCAAAGGCTCAGGATAGCGTCATGTGCCCATAACAGGTTTTATCCCGCTTGAGGAATGCGACTTAAATCTATGAAGGGTGAGGAGGTCACACAGCCACCTGCGGGACAACCTTGTCCCACATCCTGAGCGTGCAGGAGCTGGGTTCAGCGTAATGCGCTGGATGCACATTGAGGGGCTGGTGCTTTTGCCAGAGCTTCTCTATTTTTAGAGGGTTTTTTGTGTCAAACTTCCCATCAGCTGATGAGCCAATGTCATCCCAAGAACAGAGCTACGGTTCCACTGGCCCAGGCAGCGTGTGTCTGTGCGTCGGGGTGCGCACAAAAGCATCTCCTTACGCAGGCTGCCTTTGAAGAGGGAGAAGTGTCCTGCTGTGCTGCCGATCTGTGCGAGACTCGAGCTTTTATTCCAGTGCAAAGGGCCAGAACGGGCTGATCTGGCCCATGACTGCGTGCGGGTCCTTTTTGTCCACGTGCGTATCTTGATTTGAAAGGGGAGTGATGTGAGAGAATTCGGACCTATCCTTGAGGAGTGTTTCTCGAGGAAAAGGACCTGGGGGTGTTGGTTGACAGGCAGCTGAAGATGAGCCAGCGTGTGCCCAGGTGGCCAAGAAGGCCACCAGCATCCTGGCCTGGGTCAGCACTAGTGTGGCCAGCAGGACCAGGGCACTGGGGAGGCTGCCCCTCAAACCCTGGGGTCAGTTTTGGGCCACTTAGTCCAAGAAGGACCTTGAAGGGCTGGAATGTATCCAGAGAAGGGCAACGAAGCTGGGGAAGGGTCTAGAGCACAAGGGTGGTGAGGAGCAGCTGAGGGACCTGGGGGTGTTGAGCCTGGAGAAAAGGAGGCTCAGGGGAGACCTTCTGGCTCTCCACAACTCCCTGAAAGGAGGTTGGAGCCAGGTGGGGTCGGGCTTTTCTCCCAAGGAACAAGAGAAAATGGCCTCAAGTTGTGCCAGGGAAGGTTTAGGTTGGACTTGAGGAACAATTTCTTGCTGGGAAGGGCTGTGAAGGGTTGTCCCAGGCTGGGCAGGGCAGTGGTGGAGTCCCCATCCCTGGAGGGGTTTCCAAGCCAGGGAGAAGTGGTGCTGAGGGCCATGATTTAGTGGTGCCCTGGCAGTGGTTCATGGTTGGACTTGATGATCTTACAGGTCTTCTCCAACCTAAACAATTCCATGATTCTATCCGTTACAAAGATTTGAAAACTTCAGCGAAACTACCCCATAACCAGCATTAGACCAGCAGCCCTTGCCCCAAGCTTTCCACATTGCGTTCTGCTGCTCAGCTCAAGTCCTGCCCATGGTTTGTCCCCTTGCAGACAAAGCCTGGCAAAGACAGTGGTAAGGGGTGACCACCCAGAGTGGCTGGGGTGACCTTGGCACACCAGCCTTCACTGCTGGGGACCCTTATCCAAGGGCTGTGCCAGCAGAAATCCCCCTCTGGCACCTTGCTTGCGATGGTTTGGGGCTGCAGAAGTGGAGGTGAGGCTGTGGGTGCCAACATCACCGAGTCCCCAGGGCCAGCCATGCTTTAATCCAGCCTAAATACAGGCTGCTGCCCAAATTGGCAGCTCTGGGTTAATTGGGTTTGTTCAGCCTGGAGAAAAGAAGGCTCAGAGGAGACCTTACCACCATGATCCAGGATTTAGAAGGTGGCTACAGGGGAGATGGAGATTCCCTTTTGACAAGGAATCACGTGGAAAAGATGAGGGGTAATGAGTACAAGTTACTCCTGGGAAGATTTCAGTTGGATAAAGAGGAACATTTTTCACAACAATGAGCCATTGGAATAATCTCCCCAGGGAAGTGATGGAGTCCCCAGCATTGAACATATTTAAGATTCAACTGGACAGGAGCTGGGCCAGCTTGTCAAGACAGTGGTTTGCCCAGGAAAGGTTGGACCAGATGATCCTTGAGGTTCCTTCCAACCTGAGGTTATATGATTCTATGATTGGCTTTATGATTTTAGGATTCTTTGCCTCTCCTTTCCAGCCTCTCATCCCTGGCACCATCTGGGGAGCAGCTTTTGTACTTGGGCAGTAATTCGGGGATGCTGCTACCTCTGTCCCCTGGGTAGAGGTTTGACCAATGGAGGATGTGCTGAAGTTCAGTTATCACTGACTGGATGGTCCTACCACATCTGTCCCTACTGGTGCCATAGGGAGAGGGGGAGTGAACATGAATCTGATCCTTCAACTCATTCGTTGTTGGGACGTCATGCCAGGTTTGGGCCAAACTCAGATCAGAGCCTGATTTTCTGCAAACAGAGGGTTTCTGCGTCTGGAGGACACTTGAGCCATGGGGTCCCTCGGCAGCCGGGTGTTCTGCAAAGGGGTCGGGATCCTGGCCCATGAGATGTGAATGCCAGAGGTGATTGCAGGATGTGGGGTCCCGGGGATGCTGTTCCCTGCAGCTTGGTACTGTACTGGATGGAGTGTAGTGACCATGCAGGTGCAGGGTGGTACCACCTGACATGGCCCCTTCCTGGGGGTGCTGAGCCCACCTGTAGCTGCCCTCCAGGATCTGGTGGGGGGCAAAGGGTGCTGGGCAGGTGCCCTGGGCATTCTGGGGGCAGCAGGAGGGGTCTGATCTCTGTCCCCTCTCCTGTAGGTCACTGCTGCATGTTTGAAGAGCTGTGATGCCAAACGGAGACACGTTCCCACATTGGCAGTGACCATCCCATCCAGCCTTGGAGAGAAGAGCCCACCAGCATCGGACTCCTTCTCAGCATGCCCGGGCAGCCCAAATATCCCCTGGACCCTCCCTGCGCTGCTACCAGCTTGAGCTCCCCATTGGGAGAAGTCCTCAAGGGTTGCTTTGTCCCCCTCTGAACACCCCCATGGCTCACTGATGCTGCAGCTCCTCCAAAAGACATCAGAGAGGTGACACAAGGGACCCTGGCAGTGACAAGCAGCTGAGTGGAAGGATTCAAGCCTGCAAAGGCCTTGTTGGTGCCAAGAACATCCCTCCATCCCCACCAGAGTGATGCCAGCTTTTGTTTAACACCCAAGAAGAAGGGATGGGGGATCTCCCCCATCTTCACCAACCCATTCCTCCCTCCCGTGCTGGCTCCCCTGCCCCTCAGGAGCCTGTAGCGATGTGATCGGGGCCCCGCGGCTCAACAGCACCCACCACCTGCCCCACCGGGCACCTTCAGGACCCTCGCCTACCCATTGCACCCCGCCATGATGTGCGAGGTGATGCCCACCATCAGCGAGGGGGACCCTCTGGGTCCCCCCCAGGGCTCCGAGGCGGATGCTGACTTTGAGCAGCTGATGGTGAACATGCTGGATGAGAGGGACAAGCTGCTGGACACCCTGCGAGAGACTCGCGAGACGCTCTCTGTCACCCAGAGCCGCTTGCAGGAGACCCTACGGGAGCGTGACCAGCTCCAGAGACAACTCAACTCAGCGCTCCCACAGGTAAGAATGGGAGAATCCCAAGATCCTGGCCCTGGGATGAGCAGGAGCCTTCATTGAGGCACACAAGGGCAATCAGCCACCTGGGTGTGATTTTTAGCTCATGTCTTTAGGAAGGTCAACCTGGTGTGGCAGAGGTGATGTGTTACACCTCATGCGAATAGTAAAACCCATAGGTTCTCCTAGGCCAAGCCACAAGCAGCTTGGACATCTCCCCATCTCTTCTGTAGCCCTCCTTGGCCTGTGAGTCCATGCAGGGAGATGTGGGACTGTTGCACAGGAGAATGGGTAAGGAGAAGGGGAGAACCTTCCCAAGGACGCCTCAGGGCAACAGGGAGGCAGCTGCAGAGCCTGCACTGCCCAGTGAGGAACAGTGCTTGGGGAGCACCCAGCACATTTTGGGTAGAGGATCTGGCTTGCTGTGGAGGCTCCTTGGGATGTTGGAAAACCTCAGTTTCATGAGCCCACACTGGCTCTTGGAGTCCCTACATGGGGACATCAAGCACATTTCTTCCCCACTCTTGGAGGGAAGCCCCCACTCCCTGCCCCTTCCCTCACCCGGAAGGCTCCCTTCCATCAGCCCCATCATCTGGTGGGGTGATGGGACTTCCTTTGTCTGGAGCTTGGTCCTGAGAGGGGACACTGGTGGCAGAGCTGGGTGCACAGTGGGACTGGGACGTTGCAATGGGCCCAGTTGTTCCTGGAGCTGGAGCAGACGGTCAGCAGGCAGGGAGGCTGCTCTGTGCTCAGAGAGCATGGGGAGATCAGGGCTTGCTTGATTTCTGGAGGTTTCTGGTGTTGCTCTGCTCCCAGCTTTTCCACCTGCACAAACCACTCAAAGTCATCCAGAGACCTGGAGTTAAGCTCAGCCTCCACAAACAAAGATGCTCAGGTCAGAAGAGGATGAGGTGGATCAGCACCACAGGGCTGTGCAGCATGGATCCGAGCTGGCCACCGGCCCTGCAAGGTCCTGTGGGGCAGCACACGGTGTCCCAGGGCCCAGACTTGTGGGAAGCAGCATCTGGGGGGCTTTTGCAGTCTCCCTTGTGGGTGTGATGTGGGGAGGAGCCCAGCAGCCAGGAGAAGCAGGGGGCTTTGGACATTCATATCCATTATGACGGTGCTGGTGCTGAGACCTCAGGCCCTCCTTGCCTGAGTCTGGGGTTTGGGACACCAAGGGAGATGGGAAATGACTAATGGATCAAAACTGGTGGCATAAGCCAGGACAGAGCTCAGGCTGGTGACCAACCAGCTCCCGACATCCTTCCTCAGCTCTGGTCAGGGGAAAGCAGCTCTGGAGGAAAGCAGCCCATGTCTCCATGCACAGAGCTGGGCTGGTCCTGGCTGTGCCCAGGCTTCGGAAAGCAAAGAAACCAACAATGCTTCCCTGGGAGCTCCTGGATGGGTTGCTCCCTGTCCTCAGAGTTGTGCTGGGACGTACCCAAGTGCTGGGTGCAGGCAGGGCCACCACCACCTGCCAGGTGCCAGGGGCTCCTGTCCCCTCTGCTCCCAGCACCCGCTGGAGAGAGCAAGCCAGGTCACCCTGAGCGCACTCTGCCCGCCCCGACGCAGCCACTCGGATTAAGGGACTGCGGATTTAGTCTCCTCTCCTGCTCCAATAAAGGGTCCTCAGTGCCTCGGCACGGGCAGCACGGAGCAAACTGGGTCAGCGCAGAGGGACTGGGCGGCAGCGCTGCACCCACGGGTGCCCAGCTCCAACCGGGACTCCCTGCCCTGCACCGAGGGATGTGAGTAGGGTGGGCAACAGATGGGGAATCTCCCCAAGCTCCTGCTGCCTCCTGCTGCCAGGCCTGGCCCTGCGCGGGCAGGAGGGCTCTGGGGGGTCTGTGCCCAGGCACCGTGGCCCCCGGTGCCCACCGTGCCGCTCGCCATCAGGGCTGCACCAGCCGCCCTCGCGGGAGATGAGGGCTCAGCATGAACACGGGGAGCGAACCCAAAGGCGCTCACCTGCCCAATGGGATTGATCCCAGCATGTGCATGTACCAGGTAAGCAGGACGCGGAGGGTCTCTTCCCCAGGGCACTGCGTGGGGACATTCCAGGGGCCTGTTCCATCCTCTTCCTCCTTCTCTGTGAGCCCTTTTTCTTGGGAGCTTGCTGCAATGTGTCAGACCCCTTTGGGATGGGATTCAAGCTGGATTGCTTGAAGAAACCTTTTTTTCTGGGAGCAGGGTTGGGCACTCAGGCTCTTCAGTGGCCACCCACGAGGTTGGCAGTGTCACTGAAGAGCCAAGCTCTGGCTGTGAGGAGATCGAGCTTCCTGGGGAGGTTGGCTGGGTGGTGGCTGGGGGACGTGGCACTCTGTATCCCTTCAGGGACACTGGCAGCTGGATGCTGCTGTGTCGACATGGGATCCAGAGTGCCAGCAGAGCCATCCATGGGGCGGGCAGGGAATGTGCTTGTCCGGGACAAACCCCTGCATGGGGCAAGCAGGGGTGCTCCCGGGATGCTCCTGCATCTAGCTCCCATTCCCCCTTGCTGGTGCGGGGCTTGGTTGCCACATGGCCAAGCCATCCCCTCCCTCCCCTGATCCATGGGGGCATCCCTCAGCCCCCAAAAGGCAGAACTCGGGTGCGATTTCCTAGGGAGACTAAGCTGCCTTAATGCTTCTTACATGATTTATTTATTCATATGGGAATGCTGAATGTGACTTAATCAGGCTGAAAGCCCTCGGCTCCAATCCCTCTGCCCTCCCTGCTTGTGCAGGGGGCATGTGGCCGAGGACCAAGCCCTGACCTGGGGCCAGGTGCTCTCAGCAGCCCCCCGGGGCCCTGGCATGGCTACCAGCTCCCTGCTGCTCAGCTTGGCTCCTCCCTGCTCTCCAAGGTGTAGGTACCACCCGGGAACGCGACATGCAGGGCTCCAGGTATATCCCGATGTGCTCACGGAGGGGGGTCCCGTGTGGGATGGCTCTTCTCCCTGCCCTGCCAGGGTGTGGGGGTTCTGTAGGAGTCCCTGTCCTCAGATGTGTCAGGAGAAGAAAGGCTCCCAAATTTCACAGGAGCTGCTCTCCTGAAGACTACCGATGGCCGTGGAAACGTCCTGCAATTCTTCACTCTTCACTGCCTCTTTGGGCTGCTTGCAGCTGCCTGAGGAGCCAAGAGCTGGGCTTTTGGGGGTGGGCAGACTCCCAAAGACCACCTGAGCTCCCTGGAGGTCCCCAAGGAGCTGGAAAGGTCCTGGCATCAAATGATCACCCTGGATTCCTCCCATTTTACCTAAACATATATCTGAAGTTCACACTTGCAAAAAGCGATGTGAAAATATGAACCTCAGCAGCTCCAAGACAGGGGTAAACACCCACTGGGTAAGACCTTTAAAGTGTCTCAAGGCTTTGGGGAAGTCTGGTAGAACCTGGAGGGTCAGTGTCAAACTGTTGGGGCTGGTCACTCTCCCACAAGACCAGGGTGCTGAGATGTTGGATTCCTGCTTTCTTGACTGCACGATGCTCCTCCTTGAGTAGTCCTGGGTGGAAATACACATCGTGAGTGCATGTTGAGAAGGGGAGACACTGATTCCCCATAGATGGTCCCTGCAGCGTCACGGTGCTGGAGCCGGGAGGTCCAGGACATGCCGCCACACTGCTCGGTGCTGAGGATGGGTTTTGTTGAAGCCCTGGGTTTACCCAGCAGGATTTAATCTTTGTAATCCCATGCTGCACGCTGCTGGGGTTGTGTTTATCCCCTCGACTGTGAGTTGGGGCTTTCTCATAGTTCTGTGCTGCTCCTGGGACAGCAAGGAGAAACCAGGGTGGGGAGTCTGCCGACTCCCAGCGCTGACAGACAGATGGACAGGGCCCCATCCCTTGTGTGCTGAGTCAGGAGCGCTGATTTCCCAGCATGGGCATCCTTCCCGCATCCCCCTCCATCGCACGCCTGGCCCGGCAGGAGCAATTGCTCCAATCAGGGGCTTCCAAATGCCGTTAATCCTGCAGCTGGAGCCAGCTCAGTCCCGAGGCTGGGATGTGCTGGAGCAGCGGCCATGCTTCCGCCACAAACGGGGGGATCCTGCTCCCTTTAGCACAATCTCAATTTCCAGAGGGACAGAGATCTACTGGAGAGAGTCCAGCAGAGGGCTCTGAGGATGATGAGGGGACTGGAACACCTGCCTTGTGAGGAGAGGTTGAGAGACCTGGGGCTTTTTAGTCTGGAGAAGAGAAGACTGAGAGGGGATCTAATGAATGTGGATCAATAGATGAGGGCTGGGTGTCCAGAAGAAAGGGACAACCTCTTCTCACTTGTGCCCTGCAATAGGACAAGGGGTAATGGATGCAAGCGAGAACACAGGAAGTTCCACCTCAACATGAGGAGGAACTTCTTTACTGGGAGGGTTCCAGAGCACTGGAACGGGCTCCCCAGAGAGGTTGTGGAGTCTCCTTCTCTGGAGATTTTCAAGACCCATCTGGATGCGTTCCTGTGTAACCTGCCCTAGATTCCCTGGTCCTGCTTGGCAGGGGGGTTGGACTTGATGATCTCCAGAGGTCCCTTCCAACCCCTCACATTCTATGATTCTATGATTCTATCTCGCCGCATCCTTGTCTGTGCTGCGGACAGCACAGGGGGAGATGGAGGATGGCTCTAGGCTGAGGACTTTTGCATTCCAGCTTTCTCATGCTATGAACCTTCTCGCTCTGGGCTTCCTAAACCTCTCCTTGCTTTCCCAGTTGTCTCCGTGTAGCTGGTTTGTGGCCTCGCTTCAGCTCTACCCTGGGCCATCGCCATTGATGCAGCCAAGGGGGAAGACCCGGAACCCTGGATGTGCCTGGAGCTGGCTGAAGACCCCAGCCCCGAGCCACAATACCCCATTTCAGCACCTTGTGTGGTGCTCTGGGTTTCCTTCTGTGCTCCAACAGTGAAAATAGCATCCATCCACCCTGTTCCCTCCTGCCTGGGGCTTGGGGCTGAGCCCAGCCAGTCGTGCTTTGAGGGGTTTGGTTTTAATCCAAATGATTCTGGGCTGCCGGGCTCCCCACAGGGCTCCTGAGGACTCCCAAGGCTGTGTCTCATCATCTGTCCTTTGATTGAAGATGAGGCACCTCTCCTTCACTTTCTAATCCGTTTATAGGTGTCCCTACTTAGTCTGAGAGCTTATCAGAGCCGGGGCCAGGCACCTTCTGCATCTCCTGGAAGACTCCTGGCCATGGCCAGGGCAGAGGAAAATCACTCCTTATCGCTATTTCTCTGGAATTTAAGGAGATGGCAAAGCTGTGGGTGGGGGTGAGAGCTGAGCTCCATGGTGTGGCTCTGCAGCTGGGGGCTGGGGACAGCTTGTCCTCATGGTCCCCAAACTCACCCAGTGCCCACCAGTGGCCCAGAAGCAAGGTGGTCGTGCTAGGGCAGACGTCTGGCAGAGCCGCAGCTGATGGAAGTAGCTATGGGCAGGCACTGGGGTGATTTATTCCTATTTTTTTTATTCCCAAGGCATCAAAGTCAGGCTTGTAAGTGCCTTCAGCACTGTGTCCTCAGCTCACCCTTACTACTGTCCTGTCTTGCTGCAGGGGTGTTGCTATTTTTGGTGGTAAATGCTCCTTTTTGCAGCATTTCTCCAAGGAAGGACAGTTACCGTGGTCTCTTATTTCCTATGGGATGCTCCAGACCTGGCAGCCTTGCTGGGACCTGACCAGCCATTCTTGGCAGGGTGGAGGGCTCGGAGAGGAGCACCCCAATGGGATAGGGTTGGGCAGGAGCTTTGCACTTTGCCTGGGATTGGAGCTACCACCATCCTTTGACCCGATGACCCATGGATTGCATCAGGCTGGCCGGCCTGGGGGCTGCCTGCCTCTCTCCAGCGGATTTTCCCTCTCTTTTAATCCCCTTGCCTCTCGGGATGAAAGCCTGATTGTGGATGCAATCTGGACAGATCGGCCAACCCCAGGCGGGCTGTGGAGGACTGAGTGCTAGCAATCCCTGTCCCCAGCATGGCATCTCTCTTCCCTTGCTGCCTCCGGTGCCTTCTCCCATCCATTCCATGCTGCGCGTAGCCCTGTTCACCCCAGTGGGAAGAGCATCCGTGTCTGCAGCCCCGGATTCCCCTGCCAGCCCTGGGGCACAGCAAGAGGTTTCCACCCTTTGCAGATCTGGGGGTTTTGGATGTGCAGAGTCCTTGCCCTGGTGCTGGGAGAGAGTCCACAGCCAATGTGTCACTTCCCGTTATAGCTTGGGCTGCTGAAAGACGTTCCTGGGGCCATCACAGCTGTGAGGATGCCTTTGCTGAGTTCCCTAAGCTTTGCTGCCTGTCTCTTGGTGTGTTGAGGGACTTGGGGAGCAACATCTCCCTACATCTAAAGCAGCCAGCAGTGCACAGGCACCTGATCTGGCACGTCTCGCTGCCGCGCTCTGCTCACCGGCATTCCCAACCCCAATATAATCCGTGGGGATGCTCGTGAGCCGCTCGCTCTGGCACACGGCGCTTGCATAACCCCGCGGTGCACACGCACTCCCAGCCCTAATCCCCACCGGCTCCGAGAGCCCAGCTCCGGGAAGCCCTCTACAACTACCTAAAAAGAAGTTGTAGCGAGGCTGGTGTTGGTCTCTTCTCTCATATTAGTAATGATAGAATGAGGGGAAATGGCCTCAAGTTGCGTCTGGGGAGGTTTAGATTAGATATTAGGAAGAAATTCTTCACTGAGAGGGTAGTTAGGCACTGGAATAGACTGCCCAGAGAGGTGGTGGAGTCACCATCCTTGGAGGTGTTTAAAAAATGAGTAGAGGTAGCACTTGAGGCGATGGTCTAGTGGTTAGAGAGATGTTAGGATGAAGGTTGGACTTGATGACCCTGGAGGTCCTTTCCAACCATAGTGATTCTGTGAAGGGCTTGGCTGGCACAGTGGTCTCCCCGGGGAGCTGGCTGTGCGGTGGGGATCTCCAGGGGGCTGTGGGATGGTCTGAGAGCAAGCGTGGGATGGTCCCTGGGCAGGGCAGAGGCTGGTGATGGATGTTTGGGGTGCTGTGATTGATTTGGGGGACAACTGATGGGGACAGGGGTGATCCAGGGCTTGGGTGGTTCTTGGGGAAGTGATGGGGACAGGGGTGACCCATCACTGGAGGGAGATGCTCCATCCCTGGATGTGTTCAAGGCCAGGTTGGATGGGGCCTTGAGCAACCTGGTCTAGTGGGAGGTGTCCCTGCCATGGCAGGAGGTTGGAACTAGATGATCTTCAAGGTCCCATCCAACCCAAACCGTTCTAGAATTCTATGATGCCAGGGGTGGAGTGGTCCCTGGGGAAGCGACATGGACAGGGGTGACTCCAGGGCTGGGGTGATCCCTGGGGAAACGATGGACCAGGAATGGGTCTGGAAAGGATCCGGGGGTCTCAGGCCCCGAGGCGATGCTGAAGCGAGGATGTCGGGTGGCAGCAGCCCTGAGGCACAGTGATGGGCAGAAAAGCAGCTGTTTACAGGGAGGATGACTGACCGTGGCCACAGGAATTGCTCTTTCCCTTCCTCCACACAGTGACATGTTCAAGTCCTGTCCCTCTGTGGGGTCTCAGCATCACCAGTGACACCACCATCCCCACCAGCCCCAGGGTAAAACCCACACCAGTGCCAGCAGTTTGGGGTGGGAAGGGAGAGGGAAAATCCAGCTGGGACAAGGAGAGATTAGAAGCCCCTTGATTTTTTGGAGGGGCATTGGCTGCTTTGAGCTGAGCAGAGCATTTGTTTCAACCTAAGCCTCAATGTTTTGCTTCAGTTTGAAGGGTTTTTATTTGTTTAACTTGAAAATGAAAGAGAATTTCATGCTGGAAAATGGTTCTCAGCCCCCGGTCAAAATTTGGGTTGTTAATGCTCAGTCAAATCCTTCTCAGCTTCTTCTGAAACCCTTTTTCTTTTCAAGTTCTTCTCAACAACGCTGTGAAACTGGTGCAAATTCATGAAGCATTTCGGCATTTGCATTTTTCACCCCAAAAAATCCCAGCTGCAAAATGTCGCGTAGTCCTGGCACCACTCTGCGACTGAAAGAGCAATGGGGAGCAGTGGGAGAGTGCTCCTGGGCTAACCCGGCTGCTTAGCTTTCATTTCTGAAGGGAAAACAAACTCTCCTGTATCCTGGGAACCTCAGAGTGAGTTTTCTTCCCTGTCCAACACCGTCAGCTCCGTTCCTGAGGAGCCCATCAGCTCCCACAGGATGTGCTGGCTTTGCAGCTCTGTGCATGGCTCTTTCTCGCTGGCTGTCACTGGAACGACCAGTGACTGGAGCAAGGGCTGGTGGCACCTCCCACATCTCCTGCTCTACCTTCTCTCAGCCAGGATTCAGGGCTTGGGGGTGCTCCATAAGAAATTCTGGACTAGACCAGATCTTGCTCTTGCCTTTGGGAGGAGATTTTGGAGGGTGCAGGTCCTGAGGCCATGGTAGAGGCTGGCTGAGGACCAAGGGGATTCATCCTGGTCCACTGGGGCACAAAGCCTGATGGTGAGTTTTAGCCTGATGGGATGATCCAAGGTGGGTGTACTGCTGGGTTGCATCAAGAGGACAGTGAGGATGGGAGCATGCTGGTGGCTTTGACTGGGATGCTTTAAATGCCATCAAGTGCCTCTGGAGCCTTAGAGCAGTTTCTTATGTCATTAGACACCAAACCAGATGGTTAAATATTAGGATGCTGCGCTCTCCCTTGTCCAAAGCACTTTGGGAAGCCAGGAATAGATCACCTCCCAGCCTGGCCATGAAGATGATGTGAGGCCTGGAACCCTCTGCTGTGAGGCCAGACTAAGAGAATTGGGCTTGTTCAGCCTGGAGAAGAGAAGGCTCCAGAGAGACCTTCTGGTGGCCTTCCAGTATCTGAAGGGGGCCTGCAAGAAAGCTGGGGAGGGACTTTTTATAAGGGCTTGTAGTGACAGGATGAGGGTGATGGCTTCAAACTGGAAGAGGGGAGATTTACATTAGAAATTAGGAAGAAGTTCTTCACTGTGAGGGTGGTAAGACACTGGCACAGGTTGCCCAGGGAAGCTGTAGATGCCCCAACACTGGATGTGTTCAAGACCAGGTTGGATGGGGCTCTGAGCAACCTGGTCTAGTGGGAGGTGTCCCTGCCATGGCAGGGGGGTTGGAACTAGATGATCTTTGAGGTCCCTTCCAACCTAAACCATTCTGTGATTCTCCACCAATTTCTCAATGTTCCCCTTGGTGTTGCCAGCTCACACTGGTTGGGTTCAGATGGGAAATGCTCTGGAGGTCCTGGCAGTAGGGCCAGGACACTGGCTCGATCGCGCTCTCCCTGCTCACGGCCATGCCCTGATTTCTGCAGGAGTTTGCAACGCTGACACGGGAGCTCAGTGCGTGCCGGGAGCAGCTCCTGGAGAGGGAAGAGGAGATCTCGGAGCTGAAAGCTGAGCGCAATAACACCCGGGTAAGCACGTAGCACCTGCGGCCTGGCCTTCAGTCCTCAGAAATGCAGGACACCTCAGGCTGCTGGGCCAATATTGGCATGGACAGCCCACGGGGTGCTGAGACCCTCACACTTGCCTCTTGCAGCTCTTGCTGGAGCACCTGGAGTGCCTGGTGTCGAGACATGAGCGGTCACTGAGGATGACCGTGGTCAAGCGTCAGGCCCAGTCGCCATCTGGGGTTTCCAGTGAGGTCGAGGTGCTCAAGGCGCTCAAGTCACTCTTTGAGCATCACAAGGCGCTAGATGAAAAGGTGAGATGGGCTGCTGGGACCTCTCCCAGCTCAATCCAGGAGCATCCCCTGCTCAGAGATGACCTTCTCCCAGCCCTCCTCCTCCCTTCCACTGGATGCCATTTTTTGTTATTAAGCTGGGTGGTGACATGGGGTCCCTCAAGAGGAAGATCTTGGAAATCCAAAAGCTGCAGCACTCTTGTTGTAGGAGCTGGTGAGGCTGCTGCGTGGATGCTCTGGGTTTGATGCTGTCAGGGATGGGGAACTTGCTTCTCCAGGTCACTCACATGGTGATGGTGAGTGCATTGGGCACCCTGGTTCCGTCATCGCATCACAACTCTTGTTCGCCCTGATTCATTTGCCTCAAGCATCTCCTTCCTCTGCTAAAAGATGTCTTCAAGCTGTCCTGGCCATAGGTCTCCAAGAGTCAGCTTGCCTCTGGCTGTTCATCTCCAGCATGCTTTTGCTCTCCCAGGCAATGGGCTGGAGCATGCCTGAGCCTGTGCCTGGATGTGAATCCAACTAGGTCTGGGTGTCAGCCAGACAGAAGGGGCTGGGAGCTTCCTGGGCACTGTCATCATGGTTAAATAATGACCTTTCCTGTTGTCTTGTGTGGCTGCAGGTCAGGGAACGCTTACGAGCAGCCTTAGAGCGAGTGGCAACCTTGGAGGAGCAGCTCGTGGATGCCCACAGGCAGGTAAGAGGCGTTTGGGCAGCCTACCCTGAGCCCTTGCTGGGTCACTGGGCTTGCTCCGTGTTACATTTGTGAATTCGTGTTGAATTTGCTGAAATCCCACCCTCGGATGATCGTGCAGATCAGAGAAATGGCGTTTGGACATTTTGAATGTAAGGCTTGTCTTCTGAAATTGCTGTTTACATGAAGGATTGTCTGTATTTAAGGAAACCTTGTAAATCTTCTGAAAACTTCTGTCTCCCAGACAAGGTTTCTTCTGTTGTTTTGCTGTTTGATGTTCGTGTCACTGACAAAAGCAACCTGAACTCGACTCCTTTCCTAGGGCTGTGAGTGACATGAGGATCTCCCTGCCTCAGCAGAGATCCAAACCCTGCAGCTCCTCTTGCATCCCCCATCTCCTTCCTTGCTGGGGCCCTGGCTTGGGGCCTTCGCTGTCCCCAGCATCTCTCCCTTCCCATCTGGGAGAGATAGTCACCATGTTCTCCTTCCCAAAGTTTGTGCTCAGCCACTGCTGCTAAAAGGAAAGAACGATCATTATAGCCTCTGCCTGGCCAAATTTTGCTCCTCTTTCCAGTTAGAATTTCCAACCAGTTAAGGTTGGAAAAGACCTCTAAGATCATCAAGTCCAACCGTCAGCCCAACACTACCATGACCACTAGACTGTGTCCTGAAGTGCCACGTCTGCATGTTTTTTGAACACCTGCAGGGATGGGGACTCCACCACTGCACTTGAGTGTTCCCAGGATGCGTCTCGCTGTCCTTCCGCAGGCAGTGCCCGGCCGTCAGTCACCTCACAGGGACCCTTCCCCACCCTCCCTCAGCAAACAGGGTGAATGTCGGTGTCCATCCCCTGCTCCTGCTGGTTACATCTGCTCTGGGTTTGGAGTCAGGCTGGCTGCAAGCTAGTGAAATGAGTTGGGAGGGGGTCCTGGGGTGCGAGGCTCAGGTCCCCTGACGGACAGGCTTCATCCTGCATCTGTGCTGAGCCTTCACAGCATCTCTGCCTTCCCCTCTCTTCTTCACCCTGTCCCTCCGGTTCCTCCCCAGCCACAGGCACTACCAGAGTATGATGGTGGAGGAAGCCAGCAGGAAACCAGCTGCAGACCTTGGATGGCCTCACCTGCAGCCAGGCCAGCTGGTCTCATCTGCTTTCTCTCATTAATCGCTCTCACTAATGAAGTCCTGTTATCATGCAGGTGGCCGCTCTGCAGCAAGGTGCCGCGCGGGAGGTCCCGGCGGGTGAGCGGGATGAGAGAGAGCCCAAGGAGCCAGCACAGAAGCTTCCCTGGAAGGTGAGAGACCCAGAAACCCCTGCCCTGATCGTGTTCACCGAGGCCATCATTTCTCCAACCCCCTGGTTGCTGGCTCCAGGGCGCTGAAGACTTTTTTCCCTCTCCTCTGGGTTCAGCCTCCCGGGAAATGCCCTTCCTGGTGGTTACAAACCATTTCTGAGCCAAGGGGAATTTGTGCTCCTGCTCAGATGCTTCTAGGGGCTCTGCTTCCCAGAGCACCCTCAGACATCCCTCTTCCCTTGCACCGGTGAGAAGCCACATCCCTGGCTGGCAGAGACTGCGGACAGCAGGTCCCAGAACCCCATGTCCCCACTCACCACCACCTCACCGGGTCCCTGCAGGGCCATGTTCCCCCACGGTGTAGCTGCAGGCGATGCCAGCCCATGCTCTGGGCCAGCCCGGCATCCACCTCCCTCTCTGCTGCCTTGCAGCGGCTCTCCAATGGCTCCGTCCACCCCGATGATGAGGCAGGGCGGGTGGTGGAGCTGCAGGAGCTCCTGGAGAAGCAGAACTTTGAAGTGGTCCAGGCCAAGGAGCGCATCTCTGCATTGGCTGCCAGTGTCGCTGAGCTGGAGGAAGATCTGGGCACCGCCAGGAAGGATCTGATCAAATCGGAGGAGATGAGCAGCAAGTACCAGCGGGACCTCCGAGAGGTTAGACACTGCTCTCTCACGCTGCCAAGCCTGTTGCAGTCACAGGGGCATTCATGGCCACTTCCACATGCTCTGGGCTGGGAAGGGCTTGGAACTCCTGTTGTATGCAGGGTGAAGGCCTGTGTTGCCCAAAAAAGGCCACTGCTTTTGGGAGGCTGTCCCCACGTCCATCAGCAGGACTTGCCTGAGGTTATAAGCAGACACCAAAGAACCCAGGTGTGCTGCAGACCCAGGGCTGTGTCCTTGCTAGAAGGTTTTTCTGTGGTTGTCTGACTCTCCCTGTACTACTCTCTGGCTCTGCTGTCCCTCATGCCCTTGGGAAGCAGGGTCTTCATTGCATGCTGGGACTCAGGGGTGTCCCAGGCTCATAGGAGCTGGGAGGCCCAGTTATACCCAAATTAGTGGTCACGGATCAGGATGTGACAGCCCCATCACTTCCCCAGGCCCTGGCTCAGAAAGAGGACATGGAGGAGAGGATCACCACGCTGGAGAAACGCTACCTGGCAGCCCAGCGAGAAGCCACCTCCATCCACGACCTCAATGACAAACTGGAAAGCGAGTTGGCCAACAAGGAGTCCCTGCACCGCCAGGTACCACAGCTTGGACTCAGTGACTCCCCACCATCCTGGGGACCTGGGAGGGAGAAGTGGGTGCTGGGGATGGAACCAGTGGACAAGCCTCGGTGCTGGGCACCCACCCTGCCCTGTCCCACAGTGCGAGGAGAAAGCTCGGCACCTGCAGGAGCTGCTGGAGCTGGCGGAGCAGAAGCTGCAGCAGACGATGAGGAAGGCGGAGACTCTGCCCGAGGTGGAAGCGGAGCTGGCCCAGCGCATTGCTGCCCTCACCAAGGCAAGTGGTCAGGATGGTTGGGGACCAGGGCAGAGGAAGAGGAAGGTCTGGCCACCACCATGCAGTGATGGAGCCCCTGGCATACCCAAAGCACCCTGCTCCCACTCCCAGCCTCTGAGCTTTGCTGTCCTCTGCCTCCCCCATGGCTGCAGGGACAACGCGCTGTTTTTGCAGCTCTCAGCATGTTCATGTGTGGGGTTTGCTCCCTTCCCTCAGCTCCTTTCTCCCAGGCAGAGGTGGCTCTGTCAATCTGAGTGGCCTTCAGCTTGTGCTGCGACCACTCTGGGATGAGGAGTTAGAGGAAGGACCCAGGGCTGGATCTGGGAGGGTGCAGGCCTGGAGGGAGGTGTGGGTATGGTCAGCCCTGCCCTTTCCAGGCACTGGAGTGGGTGGCAAGTCACTCACAGAGCACCTCCATCTCCCATCACCTTGCTAGAAGGGCTGCTTCAAGCATGGATCACCCAGTGATCCATGGTGGGATGCAGGCATGGGAGAGAGTGGTGCATCCTGAGGAAGAACATGGATGCAGGGATGGAGGGAGGCATGCACGAGAGCCTGCATGGTTTTGGGGAGCATCATCCGAGAGGGCTGCTCTGCTTTTCCCAGGCAGAAGAGAGGCATGGGAGCATCGAGGAGCACCTCCGGCAGCTGGAGAGCCAGCTGGAGGAGAAGAACCAGGAGCTGGCCAGGGTAAGCACTGCTCATCTTGCAGGTTCTGATCTGGCCTTGCCGTGGTGGCTGGGTACCTGGACACACCACGAAGGGCTGGCTCATTGGTGTCTCTGGAGCAGGATGGGGAGAAGGGCCTGGTTAATCCTTTTCCATCCAGGATCTCCTCATCTAGAGTCCACGCAGAAGCTCAGGACACTCTCTGCTGTGATTTCCCTCAGTCCTGGGCAGCCAAGTCTTGCTGTTCCAAGTGCCACATCCACTCCTCTTCCAGCATCACCTCCTGGGGCAAGTGGGACCCCAAATGCAAGGCAGAGGGAAAGCTCCAGCTGCTCTTCCCCCCAGCAACGCTGGGATCAGCAGCGACTGATGGGCACTGGGAGCAAAGGATGCTGCCCCTCAGAAAGGCAGGGATGTGGCTGAGGTGTTACAGGACCTCTGCTCCTTAGCTTGGCTGGGCTGTCCATGCAGGAGGTTGTGATGCCCATTTCTCAGGTTGCCCAGGTGGCATTACAGCATGTGCCTCTGGAGAAGCCTGTGGTTTTGGCCTAGGACAGAGATTTGAAGAGACCTTTGCAAACCCAGAGAATTGGCATCTGGAACCCAGAAAAGTGGACCCCACTTTTCATTGGGTCTGAAAAGTGCCCCCAGTGTGGTTGTCCCTGGCAGAGGAACAGATGAAGCTTTCTTGAGGGTCAGGCCAGCTGGATCTCTTTGGATCCTGTCCTCTTTCCTGTTCATCCCTGCCTGGGAAATGGCAGAGACCAGCAGAGCCCCAGTGGAGGGTCCAGTCAGTGCTGGGGTTGGTGTCCACAGACTGGGGTTGGTGGATCAGTTCTGACACCACCAGCAAGCAGGGCCTGGCAGGAGGACACTGAGCCCTTGTGGCAGGAGGAGCGGATCCTCTGAACCTGATGTGGCCGACCGCTGTTTGCCGTTGCAGGCCCGCCAGCGGGAGAAGATGAACGAGGAGCACAACAAGCGACTCTCGGACACCGTGGACCGTCTGCTGAGCGAGTCCAACGAGCGGCTGCAGCTGCACCTCAAGGAGAGGATGGCGGCCTTGGAGGAGAAGGTAGTGGCTAGGGGATCTTCTGGAGGACTGGGGGAGGTTGAAGGGTCCACAGCTGCTCTGGCATGGAGCCTCGGCCAGCCAGAGCACAGGGGTTTGGAAGGACCTATGCAGGGGTGGAGAAATGCCCCCATGCAGAATGCCAGCCGGGCGCTGGGGCTGGTGGGAGCGCAGGGAAGCGTGCTCTGCTTCGTGCCCTCGCCTCCAGCCGGCACTCGCCCGGTCAGACCCGCTCCCCGCCGCCTTTCACCTCCGACAGCAGCAGGGTTTGTCCTGCTCCATTCCCTCGCTTCCCTGTGTCTCTTCTGGCATAGCCTCAACCGCAGCCTGCGGAGCAAAACTCTGCTGCATTTTGCAGGAGAAAATGCAGCGTTCATCCTGTGCCACTTGCCCATCGCCTCCACATGCTGCCTTGAAACCTTCCTGCCCCCCAAACCCGGACTGATCTGTCTTCTCCAAGCCAGGGCAGAGTCCGTGAGCAGCCTCCCGGCTCCCACCCTGCTCCTCCTGAGCAAACGGGCTTTCCTTTGAGGAGGCAGCTGGAGCTGCTGCTACCCCAGCATGAGAGCAATTAGCTGGGAGAGCAGGTGGCTCGGAGTGAGGATGAACCTCGCAAGGCCAACGGGAGGTCAGCCCTTGATAATTCACCTCACTTTGGGTTCCTGCAGGGACCAGGCTCCCCTTAGCAAGTCAGAGCACAGGGGTTGCATCCCCCAGGTGATCCCTCCAGGACTGGCTCTGTCTCCCTGCTGCTCTGCACCTTCTGTCCCCAACCAGACCTGGTGGTGACAGCAGGTCCAGTCGTTCAGCAGATGTCTGAGTGATAAAAAGCAAGACCCAGCACAAGGACCTGAGTCCAAGTTCCCACCCTAGCAAGCAACAGGAACCAGAGCAGTGGCACCTTGCGAAGGAACATCATCTGCTTCCCAGCCTGCTGCTGGCACTGGCTCACCCAGAGAGTTTCTCCAGGTCTTCCGCAGGCAAAAATGATGCTGTTTGGCTGCCAGCACCTCCCAAAAAAAGAGCACTGGCTCCATGGAGACCTTCTGGTGGCCTTTCAGTGCTTCAAGGGACCTGTCAGAAAGCTGGGGACAGACTTTGGAGCAGGGCCCATTGGGACAGGACAAGGGGTGATGGTTTGAAACCAAAAGAGGGAGATTTAGAGTAGAGAGAAGAAGTCGTTCTTCACACTGAGGGTGGTGAGAGCCTGGCCCGGGTTGCCCAGAGAGGTGGTCGCTGCCCCATCCCTGGAACCATTGCAGGTGAGGTTGGCCGGGGCTCTGAGCAACCTGCTCTGGTTGCAGATGTCCCTGCTCCCTGCAGGGGGGTTGGACAAGGTGATCTCTAAGGTCCCTTCCCACGCAAACCATTCTATGATTCAATGGCATTCTTACTCTTTATCCAGGTGCTTGAGGAGTTGATCTCCTCTCAGACACACTTTCTAATTTTCAAGCCCTGCCCATGAAATCTCTAATCACCACTTGCCCTCCATGGCCATGCCCTGCTGTGGGGCAGGAGTTGGGCTGTGGCAGCCCTGCTTGAGAAGCAGGCGGTTTGCAGAGAAGACCGGTTCATGGTGAGGAATAGGTCGGGGAGCCATGGCCACCCCTCCTGCCAGGTATCCATCACACCGACCATGCAGCAATCCACACTGGCCATCCCCAGGAGGCCACGCGGCCGTTTCCTAAACGGTCTGTCTTTTTCTTTCCTGTTTTTGTTCCCCTTTCTGTTGTTTCGTTTTACAAAGAACACATTGTTACAAGAGCTGGAAAATACCCAAAAGCAGATAGAGGAACACCAGCACGACAAGGTAAATGCCGCTGCAGGGAGCCTGCCCCAGGGACCGCGCTTCCTCGCTCCTAATCCCCGGCTAGTGGCAGTGACACCTCCTAAAATACCCTCGTTTCGGAGGAGCTGGGATCCCAAAGCGCCCAGCAGCAGGAGGCCACAAACTAACCCCCACAGAAGCTGCCACTCACCGCCCTGGAGACCCTTGGTTTGGTTCCCTAACAGGCACGTTCAGTCCTGTCTCCATATTTCCATCACACTCATCCATCCCTGATTCCCTGCCGAGGACAGCAGTGAGGCTGGGGTGGCTTTGCCCGTGTGGCTCAAGGAGGATTTATCTCAGTCCCCTGTGGTGCAGCCTGGCTGTAAGGGACAGGGCTGCTCAAGGAGCCCCATCTCCTTCACCCCTGAGGCTTTCTCAATCCCCTCACTCAAACTGGGGGGAAGTTCTGCTCCATGCCCAGCTTGCAGAAGGCCCCAAAGGTCTTCACACCTCCCCTGCTTTCAGATAAAGCAACTAAACAGGATCTGCAACACAAGTCCACATTGGCCTGTGCTGGGAAGCTTAAGGGTTGCAGCTTTTCGAAGCAACGGGAGATTTTGGGATGTGCCCCGTGTCTCATGCATGGTTGGGAGGTCGGGGGGTTGCTGTTCCCCTTGCCCGAGGCCTTGCTCTCCCTGATGTGAGGACGTGCGGGTGCTGCTTGTGCTCCCAGCCATGGCTGCTCAGCTCGGCAGAGCTCGGAGACTTGCATGACCCCTCCAGCACATTACCCACCCAGCTCCAGCCTGTTTGCCCACGGGACTGGTTCCTGCTGTGCCTGAAGGATCCCACCTCTCCTGCCCGCCCACAGCCTCCCCTGTCGCATCTCCAGCAGGACAGCACAGCCATGGCGTGCAGGTTCCTCATGAGGCTGGGGCTGGCAGCAGGAGGGACAGGGCCAGCGTCAGATATGGCTAGTGGGTCCCTCGCTGCCAGCCGTTTGCCAAGGCAAACGTCCATGTGTGGCCTGGAGCAAAACCAGAGCATCTTGGTGGGACCGATTTCCGCTTTGTCTCTCACACCAGCGTCACTTGGAGCATGCGTGTGTCCGTCTGTCTGGCCTGTGACCCCTCCCTCCCTTCGTGGCATCACCCCAGCATCGTCATTCACCGTCTCCTGCATGAGCTGTTTCTTTACCCGTGTGTCAAAGGTGCTTTGAACCTGGGATGGGGAGTTTTAAAGGGAATACAAACCTGGAGATAGCTGCGGGTGTGGATTGCCCCACACTTGGCTGCTCTTCAGAGCAACACCAACCCCTGCCTGTCTCTTGTCTTGCCCTGCACAGCGACGGTTGTCTGACGAGATCGACAAACTGAGGCTGGAGGTCGATCAGCTCAAGACCAGAAGTGGGACGTTCGTGGAGAGCGTGCACACAAGGTAAGAGCCGCCTGCCAAACCCGCCAGCCTGCGCGTGCCCCGCTCACCTCCCGCACCCGCGGCTTTGGGGCCGTTTTGCTTTCAGGGCCCCAAAATGCTGTTGGCATCAAGTATTTCTGGCTTCACCAAGCCTCGGGGTGAGACTGTGGGGTGGTTCATCACAACAGGGTTGGCTCTGGCTGTGCTGTCTCTGACATGGATCTGTCCTGGGGTGAGAATAGCCCAGCCCAACTGAATGGCCCCAGATTTGCTCTTCCAAGGGCAAAAAAATGCTGACCATCATTTCTTTTTCTGCATAAAGGACTTAGGGCTTAATTTTTTATGAACACTGGATGTTCACTAAACACCTTTTCCCCTGCAGTGTGCTGGGGATGGGCCAGTGGAGAAGGAGGAACCTCTTTGGAGGTGCTGCAGGCAAGAGAATAAACCCCCCCTCCATTTTTTCCCCTCCTTTCTCTACAATGGTCCTCCTCCACCCTTCCAGTTAAAGTCAGCTGGGAGATGAGGAGGTCCCACCTCAGAAAATCAGGAGGAGAGGTGAGTCCATCGAGTCTCAGCCTCCAGCAGTGACCGGGGTACCCAAGAGACCTGGTGTTGGAAAAGGCGTGTTCCAGGACAACGTGCACCCCACTGCGTTGCTGCGGCTGCCTGGGACCACATCCTCTCCTGAGAACTTCCAACATGGGTTAGAGGCAACAAGGGATCAATGAGAGCAACCGACAGTGGGGAAAATTCGCCTCTCAGGAAGGTTGGAAAAGATGGAGAGGAGCCAGTATAACCAGACTGAAATCTGTCAGCAGCTGTGGCAGGGAGGAGAAGGCCTGGAGGCCCCATGTCTGTCATGGACAGAAGAAACAGAGAGTGAGGAAGAGCTTGTGGGGATGAAGGATGACTGAGTGCCAGAGGAGTGTCTGGAGCATGTGGGACCTCTTTGTATGCATCTGTAAGAACGGGATGGACTTTTTATAATTATTTTTTTTTTTTTGAGGGAAAAATGAGCAGGAAGCTTGAGTTACAGAGGCCAGAACAATCCCTCAGCTGAAAGGTCAGCTTTCGTCTAAGGCGCCTTCATCTGTTTTTAGCTCCAGAGGAGTTTGTCAGTGGCTCCGCAGCTTAAATCCCCTTGAAACTTGGGCTGTGCCTTCAGCTGTAAACACCAAGCTGACGCCAAGCCAAGCTGCTTGTGGTAGCAGTTTCATCTGGGTTTGATGGGATGCTGGGATGGGGTACCCAGATCTATATCTGTGCTGGAAACCAGACCCACCATGGTGGAAAACACAGATCTGCCTTGGACAACTGCTTTTGTCACCTTAAATCAAAAAACCCTCATGCCTCCTACGGCAATGATGTAGGGAGGAATGACCCCGTGCTCTGGGAAGGTGCTTCGCGCAGCTGTGTGGTTGGGTCTTCAGGGTGAGGAGCCTCAACCAGGCAATGTGGAGATATGCAATGAGTACCACGAGCAGCAGGAAGTGGCCCCAAGTCCAACACGTTCCTCTACCTGGCACAGGGGCCTGCTCCAGGTACCAGCCCGAGCATGGAGGAGAGGGATGAAGAAGCCCCAGCTGGTTTCTGCTGGGAGACCCCAGATGATGCTCATGTTTCCGCATCTGGAAGATCTATTTCAAGTGGGATTTTATGCACCAGGGTTTGGTTGCTTTTCATGAAAATGTTATAGAGAGCATAAAAAAGAGAAAAGTGCCCTGGCTAGCCCTTGTTCTGTACCATGGAGATGGAGAAGACGGGCCCAAGATGTGCTGTATGTGTTGGGAGGTCTAAGCTGTTCTCAAGAGGGAAGGATGGAAGGTGACTGTCCAGCCCATGGCTTCACAGCAGACCCACTGCGCAGGGTGGTTTTTGGCCCAAACTGGCTGGATGGCCCAATGGGTCCTGCAGCAGCAGGATAGGGCCCAGGGCTGAGCTTCCTGCACTCAGTGAGCACATCTCCAGGGCCAGCGTGGGGACAATGGGGCACCTTTTTCCAGAGCCTAGTTTGGCATCATTTCAGGCCAAGCAGGCAAGCTTTGCTGGTGTGGGCATCCTGGAGTGGCCTCATCTTCCTCCTCTGTCCCACTGCAAGAGGAGCAACCTGGAGATGAGGGCATCCTTGCGTGGAGCAATGTCCATGACAGGGCTCTTTCTCCACAGGTCCCATATGGGCAGTGCCACCGACCTGCGCTTCCCACTGAGCGCCATGGTCCATGCCCCCGCTGAGCCCTTCGGGACAGCCCCGGGCCTCCCTCGGGCACAGAAGGGCCGATTCGCCGCCCGACGAGATGAACAAGCCAAGGTAGTCCACCTTCATGCCAGCATGGGGCCAGAGTTGGTGTTGGGGTCTCCGCCTGCCTTGAATGCTGGTCTCATGTGTCCTTGAGTTGGGGACATGGGGCAATTTCCTCCACCTGGAGCATGGATGGGGGTGACATGGTAGGAAGGGTTTCCCGTTGGGGTGTGTTGAGGTGCAGCTGTTGCATGGTGGTCTCCAGTTTGGCTTATGGAGACATGGGAGTGCCGTGTAGGACCAGTGGACCTTGTTCCCCCAGGACTGGGAGCAGGCCCAGGCAGGTGGTGTCCTGGCCACAGGGCCTCATGCCTTCGACAGCGATCCCGAGATCTCTGATGTGGATGAGGACGACCGCGAGACGCTTTTCAGCTCCATGGATGTGCTTTCCCCCAGTGGGCACTCAGATGCCCAGACATTGGCCATGATGCTTCAGGAGCAGCTGGATGCCATCAATGAGGAGATCAGGTAGGGACCATGGCCAAAACCCACTCTTGCCTTACTCTGAAATGGTTCTGGGGGTGGCAACAAACCGCCAGGCAGTGGGAGGAGGCTCTAGTGCCCTGAACTGAGGTCTTGCTCCAGCTTCACCCAGGAAAATGGTTCCAGGACATCCAGCCACAAGGCTTGGGCCTTCCTGCTCATGGCTCCTGGTCCCTCAGCTGCACCAGTGCTGGCTCACAGAAAGAAGCACATTTTTAAAAAATAGCCCCCATGAATATTAAAAGCAATCATGATGTGTCTCAGCTCTGGTTTCTGTGGATCCTGGTGGATCCTGCTGCCATTCCTGGAGATCGGGGTTTGAGTCACAGCACCCAAGGTGCATTTCCCCAGGATGGGGAGATCCTGTGGCTGGCAGGTGGCAGATGATTCCCCAGGAAGGTGGGGAACCAGAAGCCCTGAGCCTTGCTGCTCCTGCAGGATGATCCAAGAAGAGAAGGAGTCCACCGAGCTCCGCGCAGAGGAGCTGGAGACCCGCGTCACGAGCGGCAGCATGGAGGGCCTCAACCTCACCCAGCTCTGCAAAAGGGCTTCCATCCCTACCTCGCTGACGGCCCTGTCCCTGGCCAGCTCGTCCCCACCACTCAGCGGCCGCTCCACCCCCAAGCTCTCCTCCCGCAGTGCTGCTCAGGACCTGGACCGCATGGGGATCATGACGTTGGTGAGGAGGGAGGCGTGTGGGGTGGTCGGGGGGCAGACAGGGTATACGCGTGGCTGCCTGGGGTGGGAGTGAAGCCCCGGCACCCTCCCAGGAGTGCGGGAGGGTGGTGTGGAACAGGGGTGCCCACGTTTGCTGTCTCCCAGCCTGGCACGGGACTGCTCTGTGGGGGGGTTCTCCATTAACTGCCCCCCTTTCTGTGTCTCTCTCGCTTTCCCCCTTGCAATCAGCCCAGCGACTTGAGGAAGCACCGGAGGAAACTGCTAGTGAGTGGCTCCCATCCCGTTGGTTTTTGTCCAAGCCCCTTTTCCAGCCTGCTCCTGGCTTTGTCCACACCAGGTCAGGGTGCAGCAGGCGCGGGATGGAGCTTGGGACCCCAGGGATCATGGCGATCCCATAAGGTGCTTGGAGATGTGCCGGCTGGCAGCCTGGGGGGTCTGGCAGGACATGGGGAGGTTCAGAAAGCCCCTGGGTCCTCAAACATTATGTGTCCCCTCTGGCGACAGGGTGTCTTTGGGACATTCCCATCTGTGCTCCTCAGAGCCCTCTGCTGAGGGCCAGCAGCTTCTGTCCCCACATCCTGACCTGGACCATGGGGCTGCATCCTCTCTCCTCCCTATTCCCAGGATCTTGGCCATACGGCCACATCCTCCCCACCTGCTTGGGCATCTCGAGCCATTGCCAGAGCTCTAGTTCGGGCCAATCCTGGAGCGTGGCAAAGCCTCAGGGCCCTGGTGGCTCTTTTGGCCATGTCTCCATGGAGCAAGAGAGAGGCAGGCAGCAGGGCAAGGATGGAGCTGGGCTTTAGCTGCCCAGCCTCATGGCTTCTCTGCTTGTTCAGTCGCCTGCAGCTCGGGATGAAAGCCGAGAAGATAAAACCACCATCAAATGTGAGACATCCCCCCCATCCTCACCCAGGACGTTGCGGCTGGAGAAGCTGGGCCACCCTGCACTAAGTCAGGAGGATGGGAAGAGGTATGTGGAGCACACTTTGGATCTCCCACCAGTGCCTGCTCTGATGGTTTGAGGATTGAGATGGGGCAAGCATGGGACTGCGGGATGGGCGGGGGTTTGCCATGGCTTGTGCGCTGCTCAGGAATAACCTCAAGGCTTTGCTGTTCCTCTCCCTCCTCCATCCCCAGCTCGCTGGAGGAGCAGGCCAGCAACCCCAGCAGCAACAGCAGCCAGGACTCCTTGCACAAGGGCTCCAAGAGGAAGGGGATCAAATCCTCCATCGGGCGCTTGTTCGGGAAAAAAGAGAAGGGTCGCTTGATTCAGCTGAGCAGAGAAGGGGCCACGGGGCAGGGTCCGTGAGCAGCCCTGTTCCTGTGCGTGCCGGGCGGGCGTCCTCTCGGGCCAGGCTCCCTGCACAGCTCCGGGCACTGCCCGGCTTTGGGGTGCTCTGGGGTGGCAGGCGGAGGAGCGGGGACCCCCCTGCTGGGTTGGGATGTTTGGGCCATCTGCTCTGGGCCCCGCGTAGCTTCAGGGCAGTTGTGTCCCGGTGCTTTCTGCCCCGCAGCCCTTTGTGGCCCAAGCATGGTGTCACCCTTGGTCTTCAAGACTTCAGGGTCTTCAAGAGCTGCAGGGAGGATAGTGACCCCTTATCTTTAATGTCCCCAAATTTACTTCCCTCCCCATGGGACCTTCTTGATTTTGCACAGCCCTTTGGTAGGTGCTGCTGTTCCACTCCTAATCCCTTTCCTGCTTCCATGTTGAGCATCTTGAAATGGGAGATGTGGCAGGTGGGGATCCCCTTGGGCCTCCCAGGGATGCAGGGGGGCCGTGGGGGTGGGTTGGAAATGGAGACTGTCACCTCCTGTGCCACGATTGTGCATCCCCAACACCCTGGCATGGAGACTGTGGCAGTGCCCACAATGAACCCATGGACATCCACTGACCTGAGGATGTCTTGCTTGCCCGACAGTGATGCTGACCGACGTGGAGGTGGGCATACAGGACCCTCTGGGACTCGGCAAGCTGGGCGCTCAGGCCGAGAAGGATCGACGCCTGCGGAAGAAGTGAGTGAACCTCCTGTCGTGCCCCAGCAGGAAAATGTCCTACCCAATGGCTGAGAAGCTATGGCGTGGGACTGGGTGTTGCTGGAATGACTTCTCATCTTCACCCTCTCTTGGCCCCTGTTAGCTCCATAACTGCTTTGCTACCAGCTGGCTCTTACTGCCCATGGTCTCTTCCCTTTCAAGAGCTGCTCCCTTCCCCACAAGCCCCCAGTAAATCACTCTTCTGCTTCTGTTCCCTCCAGGCACGAACTCCTGGAAGAGGCTCGGAGGAAAGGATTGCCCTTTGCTCACTGGGATGGCCCCACTGTTGTCTCCTGGCTGGAGGTGAGGCAGAACATGTCTGTTCATTGTCCTGATGCCCCTGCGGCTTGGCAGTCACTGTCCATCTGTAGTGTGCTCCCCTGGCAGCAGTAGAGCACCTCGCAGTCCCACCATGCTTGGTCCATGCACATGGTTGGTGGTTGCAATACCTGGAGGAGCAGAGCAGATCCCCAGGTCCCTCCCATGTTCTGCAGACTGGCGGTTTGAGCAGGGCACTGAGTTGAAAGGCTCAGTGGGTGCTTTTCCCCAGTGTTGTGTCCATCAAATAACGAGATGCTGCCCATAAACCATCTCGGCAAGGTACAAACGAAAAAGGAGCCCCACTTGGGTACCCAGCTTTGATACTGAGCTTCAAACAGGGTGGCCTTGATCCTACCAGAGGATGTTAGGGGAGGTCAGCGGGGCAGTCACTGGCTTTGCCGTGTTTTGGCAGCTCTGGGTGGGGATGCCGGCCTGGTACGTTGCTGCTTGCCGAGCCAACGTGAAGAGCGGAGCCATCATGTCGGCCCTGTCCGACACTGAGATCCAGAGAGAGATCGGCATCAGCAATGCACTGCATCGCCTGAAGCTGCGTCTGGCCATCCAGGAGATGGTCTCGCTCACGAGCCCCTCGGCACCACCCACCTCACGGACGGTAAGTGCTCCATGCTACAAACCCCTCTCCCCCTGGGCAGACCCTCCATGGGGCAGGACAACACACTTGTTCCCTCCTTTCCTTGGCTCCTTGGGACCACAGTGGTCCATCGGTCACCAGGGAGTCCCAGTCTTACAGGCAAGCGCACCTGTGGAGTGGGTGACGTTCCCTCATGGACTGGTCGAACCAGCAGATGCTTGTCCTCAGGCACAAAGATCATACATGGCCATGGAGCGTGAAGCACTTTCCTGTCTTGAGGCACCAGCAGATGCTCTTGTCCTCACACTGGGAGGCTGTCGGCAAGAGCATGACTCTGCTGAGCAGCCTGCAAAGAGCAAAGCTCAGGGGCTGTCTGCGCTGGAGAGGATGAAATGCCATCCAAAGAGCACAGGCATGATGTGCAGGCCCACCTTGGTTCTGTGCAGCTGCTTTCCCAGTCATTCCAGTACAAGCCTTCTCCTGGAACTGTGTGAAGTTCCTGGGGCAAATCAGAGCAACTGCAGATCCCAGCCTTGGCCTACAGAGGACATGGAACAGATGGAGGGATTATGTCTTGTGCTGGTCCTCAGATGCCTTGAGGGGTTAATAGTACCCCAGTAATGCCAAGACACATCTGCAGCCAGCAGAAAGAAAGGCTCCAAGCATCCTGTGTCCCCTCACATGGCCATAGCTGGAGTCACAGCTGGCAGAGGCGAACCTGCAGGCTCCATGACCCTAACACCAAAGTATAAAGGCAGCCAGAGGGCCAGTGGTCCTCTATGGACAGCCCAAGGTCCCCATGGGCAGTGAGGTGCCACCAGCCTGAGCTGCAAGGACACTGTGAGATCTCCCCAGTCCAGCTCCCAGCAGAAGGGTGGCCTGATCCTCCATCAGCCTGAGCCAGACTTGTTTCCAGCATGGTTATGAACTGAGGCCATGGCTCCATGGTGGTTCACCCTGACCCCTCTGCTCTTTTCCTTGCAGTCCTCAGGAAACGTCTGGGTCACCCATGAGGAGATGGAGAACATGGCGACTTCCACCAAGACGGTGAGGCTGGCCTGCCCCACCGCTGCTGCCCAGCGTATCGGTTACCGAGCTGAGCTCCAGACGTGCATGAACGTGCTAAACCCTGGGAGGGAAGGGGATCTTTGCTGCATCTCGTGTGTCAGCTCCTGGCCAGCACCACGCACCTGTTTAGAAACCATCTTTCAACCTTTAATATCCCAACAATTTCTAAAACTGGCTTAAAACCCATCAGATGCATTTTCTTATGTCAAGCCCCCCGTGGGTTTTGGTGGGTTTCTAGAGCGGCTTGTCTGTCAGTTGTGTTAGAGGAAAGAAATGAAAGATAGAAACCAAGAGAGATCTCAAGATAGGTGCTGAGACCAGTGTTATTTAATATCTTCATTAATGATATTGGTAGTGACACTGAGGGCACCCTCAGCAAGTTTGCAGGTGATACCAAGCTGGGGGGTG
>VZZY01016924.1:567661-597274 GCA_013400335.1 Eurystomus gularis
GGAAGGTCTATTCACAAGGGTTTGTAGTGATAGGACAAGGAGCAACGGTTTTAAGCTAGGAAAAGAGAGATTTAGGATGGATATTAGAAAAAAGTTCTTTAGCATGAGGGTCATAGAGCACTGGAAGGGGCTGCCCAGAGAGGTGGTGGAAGCCCCATCCCTGGAGTCATTCAAGGTCAGGCTCGATGAGGCTCTGAGTAACCTGACCTAGGTAGATGTCCCTACTTGTGTAGGGAGGTTGGACTAGATGACCTCTAGAGGTCCCTTCCAGCCTGAAACATTCTATGATTCTATAGGTGCATGACGAGTCCCACGTTGGTCATTCTGCACCCAGAGAAGTCACTGTCTAATCTCCCACTGACCTTAGCACATCCAAATATTGTCCCCATGGCCTGTCCCTACCACTGGCTAATACCTCAGGGTCCCTCAGAGGGATGGGGCCGTGCTCCCAAAAGCTCTGGCTCCTCTGGAGAGATGTAGCCATGCTCCCCTCCCTGCAGCTTCATGGCCCTGTGTCCATGTCTCAGAGCAGGGGCAGAGTTTTGGATTTGTTGTGTGAATTGGGCACTTTGTTGAAGCTTTTGTTTGCTGGTTGAGCAGCACAGACTGTAACTAGAAGGTGCCTTTTGGGGAGGGAGAGCTTAGAGTTTTGGCAGGGATGGGACACTTCCCCTTGGCAGGTTTTGTGAGGTTGAGCAAAACCAGCACAGGTCAACAAGGGAGGAAAGGACAAGGGAGTCCTGGGTTCAATTTTGGCTCCCTCACCACGAGAAGGACATTGAGGGGCTGGAGCGTGGCCAGAGAAGGACAACAAAGCTGGGGAAGGGTCTAGAGCACAAGTCTGGTGAGGAGCAGCTGAGGGACCTGGGGGTGTTGAGCCTGGAGAAGAAGCTCAGGGAAGACCTTCTGGCTCTGCACAACTCCCTAAAAGGAGGTTATAGAGAGGTGGGGATTGGTCTGTTCAGCCAAGTAACAAGTGGTAGGACAAGAGGAAACAGCCTCAAGTTGCAGCAAGGGAAGGATTGGACATAAGGAAGAATTTCTTTACTGGAAGGGTTATCAGGCTTGGAACGGGCTGCCCAGGGCAGTGGTGGAGTCCCCATCCCTGGAGGGGTTTAAAAAATGTATCAGTATAGTGCTTAGGGGTATGGTTTAGTCAAGGGCTTGTCAGTGTTAGGTTAAAGATTGGACTTGATGATCTTAAAGGTCTTTTCCCATCTAGGCAATCCTGTGATTCTGTGAAATGGCTACAGAATGGGCAAACTGGGTTGGGCAGCCCCTCTGGGGTTGTGACCCATGAGCTGAAGCTCAGATTTCACCCTGCATCCATCTGTCTCTGGGGCACCCA
Source organism: Eurystomus gularis (assembly GCA_013400335.1). Taxonomy (NCBI): domain Eukaryota; kingdom Metazoa; phylum Chordata; class Aves; order Coraciiformes; family Coraciidae; genus Eurystomus; species Eurystomus gularis. The sequence goes on from VZZY01016924.1 coordinate 569,010, forward strand.
AGAACTACCAGGAAAGATGTACGAGCCCCGATGTCTGTGCCATGTCATCCTGTGTCCTTCTTACTTGTCTGAGAGATGGGGTGAAGCCTGGGCCCAACAGGGTTGGGGTGTCCCCAGCACCCTGAGCTCCCCGAGCCCTGCAGCCCAACCCCCATCCCCTCGGGGTCACACTGTGCCGAGGGGTCCCACGCTCAGCACACATGGCACATGCTTTCATGGTGCTGGACCACCAGGTACTGACTTTACCTGTCCTTTCTATTGACATGCTGCATGTGTCACGCTTAGGACACAGAGGAAGGCAGCTGGGCACAGGTGAGGTCCCCGCGTCACCGTTTTCCATGGGCGGTACATGGGGTGGTCACGGGAGGGAGAGCTGGACATCACGGGGCACCCGGGAGGTGAGCTTGGGGCATCAGTGTTTGCCATGTCTGAACCTGCAGCCTGTGGTTGCTCCTCTGAGCCATCTTTCAAGTGCAGGGTGGTCCTCCTGGGTCCTCCCATCCTCCTCTGCTTCAGGCAGAGTGACTTTTTCTGGGACCTTCTCTCCGAGGTACAGATCCTGTGTTAAAAACCCCCACCTAAGAGCAACCAGCCGCCCTGCATGGGAGGCAGGTTTCTAACTGTACAAAGCTTTAGTTTTCACCCTTTTTATAGACCCAAGTTCAGGATGTAGACCATTGTCATGAGCTGGAAGGAAAGAGTCCTGCTTGGATCCATGTCTTCTGGTTTTATCACTCTGAAATGTTTTATTTTTCTTCTGGTGGATTTTATTTCAGCTTCAGACCCAGAACCAGCTTGAGGTGGCAGTGAATGGAATGGTTTTCCTGCCCCAAACTGACCATTTTTTTTTCCACTCATAAAGTCATAAAGTAGATCTTTAGGTGATTTTTAAGCTTCCTAAAAATCAGTTGAGAGTGCATTGAAACCTCTTTCTTAGTTGTTTCAGCTTTCGTGAATTTGCCTTTTCCAGAAGAATCTGGTCATGAAGTCTAGCTATCCCTTATGCCTGTTTTTTGGCTACTGCCTTGTCTCCTTGGGGGACGTCAGCAGGACACAGACCATGGCCAACAGGACTGTTCCCTCCAGATCCTTCAGTACAAACTAGGGTTCAACTCCTCTGATCTAGGTTTGGTCTTCAGGATAGTGGCCCCCCAGGCTGCAGCACTGAGCTGTTGTTCATCTCCTGGGAGTCTGCAGCTCCACCAAGCCCTGGTTTCTCCTTAGTTTCTCCATTTGCTTCTCCACAGACATTAGCCTATGGGGACATGAACCATGAGTGGATTGGGAATGAGTGGCTGCCCAGCTTGGGTCTCCCACAGTATCGCAGCTACTTCATGGAGTGTCTTGTTGATGCACGGATGCTGGACCACCTCACCAAGAAAGATCTCAGAGTGCACTTGAAGATGGTGGACAGCTTCCACCGGTGAGTCCTGTCCTTCGGGAGGTCCCTGGGTTGCGGTGTCTGCACATGGAGCTGAGGATGAGGCGGTTTGAGGGATTCTCCCCTGTTTTGGCCAGCCCTGGTGCTGGAGGATGGCTCTTCTAGGCTAAACCAAGTGGTTACTTGGTCTATGGGCAAATGTTCTCCTTCACCACACTCCTTGTGGCAAAATTACAGAGGACCAAGCCTTCTCCTGGCCTTGGAGCAACACATGGGGAAAAATAAAGGCTCGTCCCATCTGGTACTCAGGCAGAGCAGTCATCTGGCAGCACCCAGCCTGGAGAAGGCTTATGCCATCTCAGCCACCTTGCTCAACCACCAGTATCCATGGAAGGGAGGGACATTCCCTATTTTCAAGCAGAGACCTTCCCTTTGGGTTGTGTCTGTCCTGCCCCAACCCTGAACTGAAGCATCCTTTGGGCACATGGACAAAGAGGGAAGTGGGTCCCTCCATGGGTCCCTCCAAGCCACCTGCCCCAGCTCCTCCTGAGGGTTGAGTGACATCTCGTGTCCTTGCAGCACCAGCCTGCAGTACGGCATCATGTGCCTGAAGAGGCTCAACTACGACCGCAAAGAGCTCGAGAGAAGGCGAGAAGAAACGCAGCACGAAATCAAAGGTCAGCAGCTGCATACGTGATCCAGCTCTGGGGAGAAAGATGAGAAACCTCCCAAGAGACGCCCGGTGATGGTCTCTCTCCTATCCCTTTTTTTAACACCTTATTTCCTGGGGAAAATCATTCTTTCTGAGCAACCATGCCCATGGGGTTCTTCTCCAGGGGGGACCTCCCCGCAGTATTTCCCCAACAGATTCCTCCAAGTACCTTTATGCCACTTACCCCCATCAGGCAGGAGGAGGGAGGAAGGGTGTCAAGACAGAAAAGGTCCAGAGCAACCATCAGATCATCTTCTCCTGCTCATTCCAGAAGCTCAGGCCACCCTCCAGCTTGCTCAGCCTCCCCTTCCTCGTTGGCTGTCCTGAGATTCCCTGCGCATCTGGCCGCTGCTTAGATTACACCTCATTATTGATAATGCCCCTAATTACACCAGCAGCCGTGAGTCCTCAGGATTAATTTTCACGGGGTTTTTTGGGCTGTTATTTCAGTATCTAGTTTGGAAAATTGAAGTGAGCAGTTCCTGGCACTTGAGCACCGCTGGGTTGGGAAGAGGAGCCCCAGGATCAGCCTGGATCAGTGAGAAAAGGCTTCAGGACACCCAAGAGTGTGGTCTGAGCTGGTCCTCAAACATGCCTGTGCTCTTTTGCAGACGTGCTGGTGTGGACCAATGACCAGGTCATTCACTGGATCCAGTCCATCGGGCTCCGCGAGTATGCGAACAACTTGGTGGAGAGTGGGGTGCATGGGGCGCTCCTGGCCCTCGATGAAAACTTTGACCACAACAGCCTGGCACTCGTGTTGCAAATCCCCACGCAGAACACGCAGGTGAGAGCAGCAGCCCCGGGGGAGGGTGGGAGGAGGGTGGCCAGTGCAGGACGTGGCTGCAGCGCAACTCCACCAGTCAGAATCAGAGTAATTTTGGTTGGAAGAGACCTTTCAGATCATCAAGTCCAACCATTAACCCAGCACTGCCAGGGCACCACTAACCCATGGCCCTCAGCACCACATCTCCACGGCTTGGAAACCCCTCCAGGGATGGGGACTCCACCACTGCCCTGGGCAGCCTGGGCCGGGGTGTGACAACCCTTTCAGTGAAAAAGTTTTTCCTCATGACCAACCTAAACCTCCCCTGGCACAACTTGAGGCCATTTCCTCTTGTCCTGTTACATGTTCCGTGGGAGAAGAGACCAGCCTCACCTTGGTGGGCCAACCCAACTCTGCCTTTCAAAGCAGAGCCCTCAGATGGTACATGGACTTTTGTCGTTCTCAGGCTTTCCTGGGATGGGAATTTGCACTGGAAACTGTCTCCATGGTCAGGGAATGCTCATGTTTTTTTAATTTCAGGCTCGACAAGTGCTGGAGAGGGAGTTCAACAACCTGCTCGCCTTGGGCACAGATCGGAGGTTGGATGATGTGAGTAGCAAACCTCTCCCGTGTCCAGATCATGCTGAGTGCCTGTTCTTGTGCAATAAACAGGAGAGGCAGGACCTTCTCCAAGGCTGTCAAATCGTGTGTCGCAGACTCTCTAGAGCAGTTGCATGAGCAGTATCAGTGGATTAAGCTAGAACTGTTAGACAAGGCCCTGAGGAATGTGCTGCTGGGCTGTGGAGGCACGTGAGAAGAGTCTTGTGCATCATTTCTAGTCTCATGCTCAGGCTGAGGGTCAAGTCAGCTCACCTGCCTTTCCTTGCCGGTTGCTTCAATATTGCCTTTTAGAATCACGTATGTTCTGGGCATGACACATCTGTAGCAGGTAAAGCTGGTGGGTTATAGATGTCCCATTTAAGCAGCCAGAAAACTGTTCATGTGGAGTCACAGAAGGTGGGAATTTGTCTAGGTCTCTCCTGTGTGTAGCTTTTCTCCATAAGATGTGCTGCCAGAGCTCATCAGGGCTCTCTTTAGAGCCCAGAGCGAAGCAGACACTTCCAGATGCCGTTATGTGGCCAAGGTTAGGTGCATCCTTTGAGGTCTTTACTGGGGCTTGTGTGTTGATGTCTCCAAGGCAGGAGACATCCTTCAGGCAGGCTGGAGAGAAGAAATAAGCAAGCTGGAAACAATAAAGCCTATGTCATGGGATCCCTGAGAAGTCTCCTGTGTCCATGACCCAACTTGATCACTCGCTTCTGCACTGTTGGAGTTGGTTGCTACATACAGGCACACCCTTGTGAGGTGGAAGCAGTGCTGGTATCTCACAGGGGCAGAAGGTCCTGCTCCCACTGATGCCAGGCCTGTAACCTGCTCTTCCCTCGCAGGGTGATGACAAGACCTTCCGTCGGACCCCGTCCTGGCGAAAGCGCTTCCGCCCACGAGACGTTCACAGCATCAACATGCTCAGCGGCTCGGCCGAGACGCTCCCCGCCGGCTTCCGTGTCACCAGCCTGGTGCCCCTGCCCCCTCCATCCGCCCCTGCCAAGAAAATGCCCCCGGAAGGTGGGTCACCCCCTTCTCTCCGGAGTCCTCTCCCACCAGGCTCAGACCTTGTGGTGAACATGAAGAATGATGTGTCACCACGAGAGGAGAGGGAGAGAGGCTGCGATGCTCTCTTGAGATGTGCCCTCATGGCCAAGAAGGCCAGTGGTCTCCTAGGGTGCATGAAGAAGGGTGTGGCCAGCAGGTTGAGGGAGGTTCTCCTGCCCCTCTACTCTGCCCTAGTGAGGCCACCTCTGGAGTATTGGGTCCAGTTCTAGGCTTCTCAGTTCAAGAGATAAGAAGCTATTGGAGAGAGTCCAGTGGAGGCTCCGAAGATGCTGAGGGGCCTGGAGCATCTCTGTGCCCAGGAAGGGCTGAGAGCCCTGGGGCTGCTGAGCTGCAGAAGAGAAGCCTCAGAGGGGATCTGATCAATGCTGAGCAAGAGCTCAAGGGCCCATGGGGGGGCAAGAGGATGGGGCCAGACTCTTGTCAGTGGTGCCCAGCGACAGGACAAAGGGCAACAGGCACCAAGTGGAACCTAGGAGGTTCCATGGGAGCAGGAGGAGCAACTTGTTTGGTGTGAGGGTGTGGGAGCCTGGCCCAGGCTGCCCAGAGAGGTTGTGGAGTCTCCTTCTCTGGAGAGATTCCAAGGTGCCTGGACATGATCCTGGGCCCCCTGCTCTGGGTGAGCTGCTGGAGCAGGGGGTTGGCCGAGGTGATCTCCAGAGGTCCCTTCCAACCCCCACCATGCTGTGACTTTGTGATTCTGTGATGCTGAATCTGTGTGATTCTTGAGCTGTTATCTGCTGTACATGTTGTCTTCAGGAGGGTTGTTTCAGACTCTGGTTTGGTGCATGGTTTCCTTGTTCTGACCCACCAGGACGAGCGGGAGGGCTGGATTGGGGCATGAAACGGGGATATGTGTCACTCACCCTGGGTTTGGCATCCACGTCAGACCCCACTGGAGTACCACTGGGGGCTGTCAGGAAGCAGCAGCCCAGTCTGGACCAGTCTTGTCCATCCTCCCTTTTGGAAACCATCCCCAGCTCAGTTCAGTCCAAGAGCTGCTGGGCAGCTGCTCCCCAGGGCTGGCAGGGACCTGCTTGACCTGCTGCTGCCCATGCTGCTGCTCTCCTCTGATTTAGCTGAGTGCACATGTCCCAGGCTCTGCCTCACCACCACACAGCTCCTTTCTACAAGGTGTCTTGGTCCCTGCCAAAGCTGCAGGGAGGCTCAAGCTCCTGCCCGGTCATCCTGGGTTGTCCCCTGGACCAGGCACCCTGGTGTCTCTGTCCTGAGCCACATCACCCAAGGTGCAGAGCTAGCTTCAGCAGGCTGCAAAGTGAATGTGTGAATGAGAATTAGAAAGTTATGTGTTGACCTTCCAACTCCAAGTCCCAGGCTCAGCTTCCTCCTATCTCCGTATTTGCCCAAATTTCACAGCTTTCCATCCAGCAGTTTGGGTCAAACTTGTGTTCCACCTTTTCCACCCCATCCCTGGAAGCTGCAGTTCCTGCCCAGCTGAGGACAATGAAAACTGGGATAAAATCCTTGAGTCTGACAACACCCAGACATGGGTAGCAGGGTGCTCGCTGCCCAAGGGTGGGGATGGCAAGTGGCCACTTCCTAAATACTCTGGAGCCTTTGGAGTATCAGAGCTGGCCGACCGTGCCTCTTCCATGGACCCCCATCTTCATGTGGCTTCAGTGCACACATGCTTCCTGGCAAATGTTTTGGAAGGAAGCCGAGGGGTAATTGGAGCAGTCACTAATTGCATGCTCTGCTCTTTGACTCACTTCCAGTTGGTGCCTCTGGGTCGCCAAGGCTGGAGACCTCCACAGTCCGGACGTACTCCTGCTGAGGGTCAGCGTAATGGGAACCAACCAAGCCCTGGGTAAGTGCGAGGAGGACCAAGGTTTCAGAGCTAGATGGGGACCGAGAGGAGAGCACAAGGCCCAGTGTCTTCTGCCCAGCATCACCCAGGAAGGGTGTCTGCCTTCACCAAGGTTTGCCTTGCCATGGAGGACCATGGGGACCTCAGTGGTGGGGCAACAGGCCACTGCTGCCTGAGGCTCACAGGACCCTGAGATGATGCAGAAGGGATGCTCAGCATCCCAACTGCATATGGTTTGTCCAGTCCCTGGACAGAAAGCTCCACTGGGGACCTCAGGATGCCATCCTAGATAGGGGGGTGTCCCACTGGAGTGAGGGAGGGATAGTCAAGTGCTTCAGAGAGTCTCCTGGGGCTTGAGGAAAGCTGCTCAGCCAAGAAGAACCTGGGCATGTTGACTGATAGTCGACTGAACATGAGCCAGCATGTGCCCAGGTGGCAAAGAAGGCCAATGGCGTCCTGGCCTGGATCAGGAATGGTGTGACCAGTGGGACTAGGGAGGTGATTCTACCCTTGTACTCAGTGCTGGTGAGGCTGCATCTTGAGTACTGGGGTCAGTTTTGGGCCCCTCACCACAAGAAGGACCTTGAGGGGCTGGAGCGTGGCCAGAGAAGGGCAACGAAGCTGGGGAGGGGTCTAGAGCACAAGTGTGGTGAGGAGCAGCTGAGGGACCTGGGGGTGCTGAACCTGGAGAAAAGGAGGCTCAGGGGAGACCTTCTGGCTCTCCACAATTCCCTGAAAGGAGGTTGGAGCCAGGTGGGGTTGGTCTTTTCTCCCATGGAACAAGGGACAGGACAAGAGGAAGCAGCCTCAAGTTGCACCGAGGGAAGTTTAGGTTGGATATTAGGAAGGATTTCTTTACTGGAAGGGTTGGCAGGCATTAGAACAGGCTGCCCAGGGCAGTGGTGGAGTCACCATCCCTGAAGGGGTTTCAGAAGACATATCAACGTGGTGCTGAGTGACATGGTTTAGTTGAGGACTCGTCTGTTAGGTTAAAGATTGGACTTGATGATCTTAAAGTCTTTTCCCATCTAGGCAAGTCCGTGATTCTGTTCCCCTGTGCTCGGAGGGTTTGTTACTGACCCCATCTGGGTCTGTTGGCCTGTGAGTGCATGGTGGAGCTGAGCCACCATCCTCACAAGGCCTTTCCCGCTTGGTTTCTCAGCACATCCCACTCTCCGTACGGCCACGTGCTGGCTGCCTTTCAGGACAAGAGCCCAGCCTGCGCCTGTTCCTCGGCCCAGACCAACAGGCGCTGCAGTCTCACTGCTGTGGACCGTAAAGGATCTTCTCCCTTCCGCTTGTGCACCCCTCCACCTCCCTGGGTCCCTGCGGCTCCCACCCGTGGCTTGTCTCCCACCTCTCCCCGCTCTGGCCGGGCTGTGGGTGCTCTCGCTGGATGCCGGCTCCGTGGCGGGCAGAAGCGCGGTGCAATCTGGTGGAGCGGCAGAGACACCCTCGAAGTGGGCTGCGATGCTTGGAAACCTTTCTCCTGCCTGGTTCACGTTGCCAATACACCACGGGCAGTCACGCTGACTCGCCTGCGCCCGGGCATCCGGGATGCCGCTGCCCACAGGACTTGAAGCCAAGGAAGGTTCAGACTCGTGAAAATCCTCCTGCCGGGGTGGCCGGGCAAGGAGCTGCCCCCATGGCGGGGCCGGGGTCGGTGCTACGTGGGATGGAGCGGGGACCGGCCATCGCGGGGGGAGGAGGGCGGCTGTCTGCCAAGGCCCGGGCGGTCGAGGTGCTGCATTTTGAGGTGCTGCCGGACACCATGTGGAGCGGAGGCTGGGCCTGCATGGCGGGTCCACGAAGGGCTGCGTGGGGAAAGGCTGGAACCGCCCCATACGGCTCACTGCCGGCCGGGACGGTCCCAGCACCCACGGAAGAGGGGACCCTCCTCAGGTGCCTGGGGAGACAGGACGCAGACACCCACTGCCCCATCCCTTCCCCTCCGGGTGCAGAGGAGATGCTCTCCCCTCCTGCCTCCAGGCTACGGGCAAGGGATCCATCCAGGAGGCTCTTAACTCTTCCCATTTCTCCCCCGTAGGGTAGGATCTCTTCGTCTCCTCATGCCACGTTTGCCTTGTGTGGCCCCTATTTCTGATGTGATATTTATTGATGGCTGGAATGACCTTATACTTATCATGTGCTGTCTGGAAGTGCAATATCTGAGAGGCTCTACAGTCACGATGTCTTTTCGGTGTATTATTTGCCTAATACAGTATTAAATATTTTTTTAATTTGAAGAGTCAGTGAGCCCTTTATATCGATGCCCCGTTTCTTTCGTCATATTATTGGTACTGCATGGACTCCAAACCCTGGATCGGGTCAGGAAAGGATGTATGTGTGTTCCAATAAACAGGATTTTAAAACAGCGCTGGCTTGAGCCTTCTTTCTAGAGCCCAAATTAAAACTGGAATTAATCTTTAGCTCTGCCAGGATTTTGGGGGTAGGAGGCTGAGCCCCAGTTGCAAACCAGTGAAATCACTGGTCTCTGCAGGGCTGATGTGGGTGCTGGTCTCTTCTCACAAGGAACAAGTGATAGAACAAGAGGAAACGGCCTCAAGTTGCCTCAGGGGAGGTTTAGGTTGGACATGAGGAACAATTTCTTGCTGGGAAGGGCTGTGAAGGGCTGTGCCAAGCTGGGCAGGGCAGTGGTGGAGTCCCCATCCCTGGAGGGGTTTCCAAGCCGTGGAGATGTGGTGCTGAGGGACATGGGTTAGCAGCAGACTTGGTAGAGTAGGGTTATGGTTGGACTGGATGATCTTAAAGGACTTTTCCAACCCAAACGATTCTGTGATTCTATGTATGGGACCGAGCCATGGGTATCCATGGCTCGAGCCATGGGTATGTATGGGACCATGCTGAGGTCCACCTGGATTTTCTGATAGGAATTAGGGGACACCTGTACGGAGCTGGGGGGCAGCAGTGAAAGAAGCCCTGCGCAGTTCAAACAAGAATGCTTTTACTTATTTAAAAAAAAAATCCAAATAAGTTAGCAAAAATAGTAATTAAAAAAAAAAACAACATAACAACAAAAAAACCCAACCAAATGGCAACTGCACACAGCGCTCAGTAGAAAAGCCAGCGCGAGCGTCCGCGGGGCTCAGCGCCCACGGGATCCCGGCCGGAGAGGGACCTTGGTCAAAGAGCGTCTTGGAAAAATGATCAGCAAGCGAACCCAGCACACACGTTGGCCCCCAAAAACTGACCTCCCCCGGACGGGGAGCGAAGCAGAGCCCGACGCCGGGCTCGGGAACCGGGGCGGCGGCGCTGCCGACATCCTGCCTCTCCCCAGTATTTTTTTTCAGCCAGCCGGGCGGGAGCGTTTCGCGAGGAGCGGGAAAGGAGGCGAGGGATTTCAGTGGCGCAGTCCACCACGCCGGAGGGGTAAATAGAATTTCCAGCAACTGGAACCTTCCGGCATCTTCTTCCCACCCCGTTAGCATCTTGAAGAGCCACCGGGGTTTGTGCCGTCTCAGTTTTGAACCCGCTCCTCCTGGAACGTCACGGCCACGTCCTCCACGGCGATGCTCTCCACGATGGAGGAGAGCGAGTGGAGGTTGCCGTCCTCCACCGTGTCATCGGCCAGGAGGTGATCTGTGGAGAGCAAGGGGGTGATGACTCTGCTGGGGACAGGGACGATGGGCTGGGGATAGCTCCTGGCTCCATGCAGGGGGGGACTGTGTGATCCCCCCCCCAGCCAGAGTGACCTGGGGACCCGCTCCCAGCTCCCACCTGTGGGGGATGAGACCTTCCCCTGGAGAGGGCAATGGGGACGGGAACTTTTGGACACCTTTTAGGTTTTATTCCCCGTTGGAAAATGAGATTTAAGTTCCTGCCTTCTGGGGAAAAACAACAGGTGGATTTGGAGGGCGGGGGGATAACTGGAAAAAAAAATCAGCAGCTGCAGAGGGGATGTGGGGAGGGAAAGGAGCCCGGGACAGTGATGGTCCATGATGTCCCATGATGCTCAGCGACACTCAGCACCACAGCAGGCAAAGCCAAGCCAAGGAATGGTGATGGATGAGCCCCTGATGGGGACCAAGCCGCTGGGGCCCTGGGCAGCTGCAGGCCAGTTTCTCAGCTCCTGAGATCAGGTGTCTTGGTGAAATTGTGGTGGGAGAAGCCTGAACTCACTGAGCGTCGAGCCAAAGGGTTGCTGGAGGATTTATGAGCTTAAGGGGAGCTCAGGTCTCTGCAACAGGAGGGTTGGAGAGGAGGACGAGGCTCCTTTTGTCCTCTGCTCTGAGCATCTCCTGCTTGGGGTGGGGGGGTTGGCTCAGCAATGCTCTGGTCCAGGGCTGTGGTGTCCCCCACTGCTGCCCTCCCACCCCAGAGCCCAGGAGACCAGGATGAGGTGGGGAGGACTTTACCTGCAGGGTTGGTGCCAAACTCCAGCTGACTGCTCCACTCGGGGCTGCAGGATGAGCTGCCAGACCCACACTCGCTGGTCACCTGCAAGGAGCCAAGATGCCGAGATGATTTCAAGGCCCAGTTGGATGGGACTTTGAGCAACCTGCTCTAGATAAAGTTGTCCCTGTCTACAGCAGGGTGGCTGGAACTAGATGATCTTTAAGGTCCCTTCCAACCCAAACCATTCTATGATTCTATGCTGACCATGGGTCTTACCTCCAGCCCAACCAAAGCCCACCAACAACCCCAAAAACACCCTGGGCTGCCCATTTACTGCAGAACAACACCCTGGTGGAGATGTACACATCCCTCCCCTCCTGCAAAGCAGCTGGAGGAACATTTGGGACACCAGGACTCATCAGGACCTGACACTTCATTAACCATAAAGGCTGAAAATCATCTTTTTTGGGCTCTCCACTCACTGCAGACCATCCACAAGGGTGGTGAGACACTGGCACAGGTTGCCCAGGGGGGTTGTGGATGCTCCATCCCTGGAGCTGTTCAAGGCCAGGTTGGATGGGGCTTTGAGCAACCTGGTCTAGTGGGAGGTGTCCCTGCCATGGCAGGGGGGTTGGAACGAGGTGATCTTTGATGTCCCTTCCAACCCAAACCACTCTATGATTCTATGAAAGAGTGTCTTTTTACCCAGTGACTATGAGGAAGGGCTAGAGACGGCTGAGTGTCCTTGGGCAAAACATCTTTTTGCTGAAAATCATCTAATCAGGCTCATAAAAAGTGACACATGGGCTGGACACCCTCAGGCCATCCCAAGGGGGTTTCTAGGGAAGAGCTTCTGGCAGTTTGATTTGTGGACTTGGGGCTGAGCGGCCCTTTCAGAGAAAAGAGCTGACAGCCTGAAAAACAAGAGCAAGGCTCTTGAATTCCCTTTTTTTTTTGGTGTGTGTGTCTTTCTCCAGAAATGGATGGCGGATGGTTCAACCCAAAATGTGATTTATAGGAGCAACCCCAACGACTCAACTGGTTGTAGCAGCCTGGAAATGGCCCTTTGGGTCTAAAAGCAGGGGCTGAGTAATGTACACTTGGATTTATGTCCCACTAAAGTAGGAAATTCTGACAGATATTATTTTTTTCCCCCAGAATCATGGGTTTCACATTCATCACCTGAACCACTGGCTATTCCTGGGAGAAGGGACAGCTTGGAGCAGCAGCAACCTGGGAACTGCTCAGAGCACATTTATAGGGACAACCAACAAATCCACCCAAATCAAACCCAAGAGAACACACATTGGCTTTGCACTGGGAAGGCATGAGAACGTTTAAGATGGGGAAAAAAAGCTTTTTTGGTCTTTATTCAGCAACAAATGTTGGACTGGCTTGGTCCTAAATCCTTTAGGCTGAAAGGAGAAGAATCCCTCTTTTCTGTGCCTCTTATAAAGTCCTTCTATATTTACATTTGTATATATATTTCTATTTTAATATCTATATCTATATAATATCTATATAATTATATAGATAGATAGATATAATATATCTATAATATCTAAATGATCTTTATCTATATAAATGATAAATGATCTATATATCATCTATGTCTTTATGTCATTTATATAATCTATATCTATATATCATTTATATCATCTCTATATCATAGAATCATAGAATGGCTTGGGTTGGAAGGGGCCCGAAAAGTTGAAAGGGGTATCTGTATAATCTTTATATATTTCTATCTCTGTCATCAATGTATATATCATCTATATCTTTATAGCTATAGAGATACCTGTACCATCTATATCTACTTCTTACATCTCCATCTATATCATCAATGCCTATACCTATATATACATCTACATCTACCTAGACCATCTCTACCTGTACCTCTGTCTATGATCTCTACATTTCCATACACAAAGCCCCCAAGCAGCAGGGAGGTGCACACCCAGCTACCCCCCAGGAATCAGAGGGCAGATCAGAATATCACCCCCAAAAAATGTCATTAAACCACCAAAATCGCGCTGGCTGGAGGCTCTGGGGGATGTGCCACCCCCCAGAACATTAACAGGGAGAAGCCGGGAGTGCGTGCATGTGTCTGCGAGCTGGGAGATTTGATTTCAGTTTGGGTTTTATTTATTTATTTTATTTGGGTTTGGTTTATTTTATTTCATCTGTTTTCATTGCATTTCATTATTTCATTCCATAGAATCACAGAACTTTGACTGGATTTAATTTCATTTCATTCTATCTTATTTTCTATTATTTTATTTTAGCACTTTATAGCATTTTATTGTGTTTTATTTTAAGTATTGTAATTGTACATGATTTATTTCATTTTTGCCTTTATCATCTCTCCCAAGCCCAGGCATATGTGCCACGCTCAAGGCAATGTCCAACACTGAACCATGCAGCCCCCGCTACACCCATCCACGGGGAAAGCCGCTTCCGACCCCTTTTCCTGAGGGTCTGAGCACGGGGCCGAGGCTGGCCCATGGGGCTGGACCATCACTGCCTTGTGCCTTCATGCCAGACTCATTCACCAGCCCATGAGAGCAGCATCTGCCTTGGCCCCAAGGCTGGGGGTCCTGCTACCCCCAGAAGGACCCAGTGCTCCAGAGCTTCCCATAATGTCTCTGCTTGGGTTCATCCCCAAAGGGCTTCACCACCCCAGAGCATCGCACCCATAGAGCAACATCCACATAGGGTGTGACCTCCATAGGGCACCAACCCCCCCAGAAAAACACTCTCATGGGACATCACTCCCATAGAGTGTCATCCCCACAGAGCATCACCCCCCATAGAGTAACATCCCCATAGAGCAACATTCCGATAGGGCATCACCCTCATGGGGCATCACCCCCATAAAGCATCACTCCCATAGAGCAACATCCCCATAGAGCATCACCCCTATAAAGTGTCACCCCCCTAGAGTGTCACCTCCTTAGAGCAACATCCCCATAGAGCATTACTCCTATAAAGCGTCACCCCCATAAATCATCACCCCCATAGGACATCACCCCCCTAGAGCAACACTCCCATGGAGCACCACCCTCATAGAGCATCACCCCTATAAAGTGTCACCGCCATAAGACATCACCCCCATAGAGCAAGGTTCCCATAGGACATCACCCATGCTCTGGTCCCCAGCCAAGGTCTGTTGACCAGGAGCAATGGATGCCCAGAGGCACTTACCCCGGGCTGGGTGGTGGGGTGGAAGCGCAGGTCCCTCTGCTCCCGCTCCTGCTGGTTGAGGGTGCTGAGCAAGCTCTGCAGGCGCTCGATGTACTGGATGGCACTGCGCAGGATCTCCACCTTGGGCAGCCGCTGGTTGGGGTTGAGCAGGGTGCTGCGCTTCAACGCCTCGAAGGCTTCGTTCACCTTCTTCAACCTGCGCTTCTCCCGCAGCGTGGCTGCCCGCCGCCGGTCCATGGACACCGTTTTCCGCTTGCAAACCTTGCAGGCCCAGGGCAGGCATTGCCCAGGACAATGCTCAGGGAGGGTTGAGTCCTTCTCCTCCAAAGCCACCCTTCCCTCAGGACACATGGCCACCTCGGGCCTCTCAGGGAATGCCGCCGCCGCCGCCTCATAGCCCTGCAAGCGGGACCCCAGGAAATTTTCCCCATCGTAAAACCTCTGGTCCGGGAAGAAATAAGGGTTGGTCTCGAAGAGCTCCATGGGCGCGCTGTGGGGACGTGTGCACGGCTCGGGGACGGCTGGACTCTCCCCACGCCAACTGCTCGGTGCCATTTAAACCCCAGTGCTGGCATTAAATCACGGAGATAAATATAGAAAACCTAAAGGAAACCTGAGCCCACCCTAAGCTGCTGCCTCACATCAAAACTTGTCCATCTGATTTCATGTGCTCTCCCAGCGGGGATTACACCGGGGGGGGGCTGGGGGAGCTGGCACGGTGGGGAGGGCAGCTCAGCCGCCCCCCAGAACAAGGGCTTTGTTTGAGCCCAGGGGTGTCATCGGGGACGGCGGGTGGCTGCCAGCTCCCCCCCAGCATTCCTGCATCATCTGGTCCCTTCAGTTACGGCCGGGCTGGGGGGAGCTCATGGTGGCCAGCCTGGCCAGGACACCCTTCCTGGAGGCCACCCTCCATCCCATGGCACCCCAGATCTGAGCCTTCCCTGTGGCCAGAGCTGACACCAGCCCAGCATCCTCCACTGCTGGGCCTTTCCCATCTCCACACCCTTCTCTGGCCCACCCTGCTCCTGCTCACCCCCCAAATTTCCCATGGTCCCATCCTAGCGGTGCATGGTGTAAAGGCCTGATCCTGCTTCTGCTGAAGCTGTGGAGAAGCAGAGGAATCAAGCCCTGGGATGGATGTCTTGACACAAGGGAGGACTCCAAGGTCCAGCCCTTTACTTGTGGGCAGCCCTCGCCACACAGCACCCATCCTAGTGCCAGCCCTGGTTCTGCTGCCCATCCCTACTGCCTGTCCCACAGGAATGGAGCTGCCAGGATGGTGTCAGACCCAGCCTTTCCTCCACCATGGGTTTCCTGAAGGTCTCTAGCTGAGTCCCTTATCCCAGAGAGGCATTTTGGGCACAAAACCCATGTTCATGTCTTCTCCCATGCACCAAGCCCACAGGACACCTTCTCCTTTGTGTCTCCACACCCCATCAGAGGAGCCTAGCTGGGCTGGATCTCCTCTCACCTCAGCCCTGTCTCATCCAAGCTGGGCTCGAGCCTCTGTACGTGTGGATAACCAAAGCCCCAAGGCCGCCTTGTCACACCCTTCCCCAGCAAAGACCCGTTGCTCCCACCTTCCCAGTAGGGAAACTGAGGCACAATCATGGAAGCTGCAGGATCAGCAGCGTGGGTGGGATTTTAACCCAGCCCCAGCCCTTCCCTACTGACTCCAACCACTTGACCACATCTCTCCAGCTTTGTCTTGAATTCAGAAGGGATTTTTTTTTTTTTTTTCCATGGGGAACATCAGAAACCATCTCCCATCTCCTCCTATTCGTACTCCGGGCCAGATTCCAGCTGAGGGATCGGTCAGTGGAAAGAATGTCAGCAAAGAGCCGGGCCAACCCCGACGGGATTTTCCTTCCCCAGATCCCCCCTCCCTGGAGAGGCCGTGACGCATTCCCTGCGCCAGCTGCCGACACCCTCGCTTGCTTTGGGTTGATTTCTAGATGTTTTGGAAGCCGCCACGATGCTCTTCTCTCTTTGCTGTGATTTCTTTGGGGCTCGGAGCCCTGGGGATTTGCTCTCCCCACAGACTGAGCATCTATGAAAAAAATGTGAAGTAAGGAAAGCAGGACTCACAATCTCAAGGCTCACCCTCAGCACAGCCCTTGTTCTCCCCAGGGTCGACCAAACTCCCAAGATAAGAAAGAAAGAAAGAAATCAGAGAGTTGGCTTGGTCCCCACATTCAAAAAAAGCTCTAGAACAGTTGGGAAGAGGCAGGATTCATCCCTGGGTGGGTGCAGAGGAGCCAGTGGCAGGTGTGAAACTATTCAGAGGGGACAACCAGAGCCTGAGGGCTTCATGTCACCTTTACATCATCTCAGTTTGACTCACTCATGGGGACCATTCATGGTGACACTTGCTGGTGGACACGACCCCAGTGAGGCCCCCAGGCTGCAGCCAGGTCCTGCAGGGCTGCCCTGGCTGTACCAGATAAATGGGGTGTTTTTTAATTGCAAGAGTGTGTTTGGAAGATGAGGAACCCGGCAGTGACATAACTGGCTCCATGGGGCATGTGGTAGACTCGTACAAGAGCACGGTCAAGCATTTAGCACTTCATAAAAGAGAAACAACATCAGCGGAGCAGGCGCTGGCCGCTGTGGTGGCCTTTCCCCGGCCAGAGAGGAGCAGGGACGGATGCAGGTCAAGCCAGCCTTGATGGGCCACCAAGGCCGTTGCAGTCCCATGGTCAACAGGCAGCAGAGGCAGGACACAGCCTGTAGAGAGAGGGAGATAAGAGAAGCCAGTGCCAGCATGGGATGGGGACTGGGGAAGTGGGACCCTGCACTGGGGTGGCAGCCCCACCTCCTTTTGGGGGTCTCATCCAGGCTGCCATCAATATGGGGAGCCAGGATAACCCTGTGCCCGCCTGACTATGGCTCTGCTCCTCCATCAGACCCAATATGCCAAGGATGACCTGGCCAAGAAAGCTGGGGAGGGACTTTTCACAAAGGCCTGTAGTGATAGGATGTGGGGTGATGGGTTCAGACTGGAAGAGGGAGATTTAGATTGGAAATTAGGAAGGAATTCTTCACTCTGAGGGTGGTGAGACCCTGGCACAGGTTGCCCAGGGAGGCTGTGGATGCTCCATCCCTGAAGGTGTTCAAGGCCAGGTTGGACGGGGCTTTGAGCAACATAATCTAGGGGGAGGTGTCCCTGCCATGGCAGGGGGTTGGAACTGGATGATCTTTGAGGTCCCTTCCAACCCAAACCATTCTGTAATTCTGTGATTCTATGATTCTATGACCCTAATCCCAGACACAACATAGGGACACAGTGTGGTCTGGGGTCCATAGATCCAACAGGCTCATCCAAGTGGATTTCGAGTCAGGGATAATGATAACCACCAGGCAAGCAACCACCACCGAGGGACCCCAGCATGGGGACTACTGGGGAGCTCCTGTGGTAGACCACACCACCCTGAACTCCCCACAAAGACGGTTTCTGGGGGCCGGACAAGCAGGGCGGCTTTTTCCGAGTCCCATGGGTGCCCACGGCGGCTGCAGGCTGCGCCCCGGGTAATTCGGAGCCGGCAGGGGATTAGGGCTCTGCTGCCGGCTGTCAGGTTAGCCTGTGATGGATGGTGGCGGCTGGGAGGCACACAAAGCCACGCTGTGTGAGCCCTGGGCAGAACGTGCTGCGATCTGTCACGGGGTGACCTTCCCCCGGCTGGTGGAGGCCTCGCGGGGACGGCTCACCCCGACACAGCCGAGCTAAAAATACCCGTCCATTGAGAAAATCCCAACCAGGAGGCTCTGTCCTTGCTCCTCCAGGGCAGCTTCCCAAGCCGGTGGCTGGGTCCATGACACAGGGTTGTGGAGAGACTCCCGGAGGCTGCCCTGACTGTTTTGCTTTCCCACCATGGCCTATGGTCTTGATCTGTTGAGTTCTGGGGGGGCACATCAGCATGTTGCAGCTACATCCCTGCTGGGTGCACGGTCCCTGCGCTGGAGCAGCGGTGCTGGGAATGGTGTCACTTGGCTCCTTCCATTGGAAAGGGCAGAAAAAGCAGCAGGGTTTAGGGGCTGGTGAAGCGAGCAGGGTGGTCAGCTCGGCATCTACACCCCCAGGGTGTGGGCACCATCCCGCTGATGAGGAGGAGGGCTGGGGCTGACCAGGACCCAGCAGAGAGATCATCCCACTGGAACTTAGAATCATAGAAGTCATTGGTTTGGAAGGGACCTCCAAAGGCCATCTGGTCCAACCCCCCTACAGTCAGCAGAGATGGCTCTAACTAGGTCAGGTTGCTCAGAGCCCCATTAAGCCCAGCTTTGAATGTCTCCAGGGATGGGATCTCCACCAGCTCTCTGGGCAACCTGTTCCAGTGATCCACCACCCTCATATTAAAGAATTTTTTCATAATGTCCAGCCTAAATCTACACTTTTCTACCTTGAAACCACCACCCCTCATCCTGTCACTACAAACCCTTGAGAACAGATCCTCCCCTGCCCCCTCATAGGCCCCTTTCAGCTACTGGAAGGTCCCCCCAGAGCCGTCTCTTCTCCAGGCTGAACAGCCCCAACTCTCTCAGCCTGTCTTCATAGGAGACTTTCTCTTCACTACAGGAAAGGAGTCCCACCAAAATGCCATTTCCAATGAGATCCACCCTGCCGTCTCCCCGAGCACCCCACTGCCCCACGGCCCCTCTCACTTTCCAGGCTCGCCAACATCCCTTCCTGCCACTCTGACAAGTCGTAACATATTTGGGAGCAGCTGCAGGCGGTGGGGAGATGCTTGGCCCTCTCCCCGCTCCCGGCCGAGGAATGCGGAGCAGACCTCTCCTCCGACACCCGGGATTTCCGACGTTCCTGCGCGCCAGAGATTTGGGATGGCGACAGCTGCTCGGCCGAGATGGGGCCAGGGCAGAGCCTGCCCCTTCACCACGGTCCCTGCCAGCCACCTCTCAGTCTGCTGGAGATTTGGGATGGGGTTCAGGTCCAGCCTGCAAGGAGCAATGGGAGATGGTGTCCTGCTGTCTGTCCCCGTCTGGGATGGGAGCAGTGGTGGCAGGACTGACCTACAGCACCTTCCTCACCCATATGTGTCAGGTCACCCAGTTTGGGCTCACTGGTGGGTTGGGAGGGTGATGGGATGGAGCTGCTCGTGCTTCTGCAGCACCGTGTCCCCATGGGGCCTGGTGTCCTCAGTCCCCAACTCACCTCCCATCCCCACCACTAAGGCGCCAGCCCCTGTGCCTCTGTTTCCCCACCAGGAAATCAGAGATAATGATGGAGGTTTAAAGTCTGGCTGGAGAACGGTTGGATTTTGGTTATGAATTATTGCTCCAGCTTTGATCTGGGATGGGGTGGTAACAGAGACACGCTGGTGGGCAAGCAGCCGCCAGTCCACTGGATCCCAGCCTGGGGATATCAGCGGGTGCCATGACCTACAGCTTGTTGAATCCCAGTCTGAGGCCCAAACCAGGTGCCCCAACACACCAGTCTGCTGGGTCCCCATCCAGGGACCATACTGGATGCCCTGACCCCCCTGCTTGCCTACACTCACCAGGGGATGCTCTGCCCCACCACCAGCACTAAACCTCCTGCACTCCTGCCCTGCCATGGCCTCCCTTGCTCCATGACCCCATGGCCTGGACACAACCCTTCCCAGCCCCAGATTGCAGCTGGGGGAGGGATTGATGACCCAGGAGCACCCCCACGAAGGAACCCTACTGTGGGCTCCCCCCATATCAGGGGCATTCCCTGCATGCAAGAGGCTGCTTCTCCATGCCCTGAGTGGTGGCACTGGCCGGGTTGTCCCCACCATGTGTCACAGAGGCACTGGGAGGGGGGAGGTTGCAATTTGGATTGTCAACAAGGGGCTGTTTTCCCTGGGGTGGGAGAGTCTGGCTGAGGCGAGTGGAAGGACAGGTGGGTGTTTGGAGGAAGACCCATGAATGGTGGGGATTCAGCAACAACATATGGTGGCTGTTTGACCCCCCTAGAGGGACAGCTGTCTGGGCCAGAGGGGTGGCGCAAGGCCTGGGGACGGGACCCGGGGACAGCAGTGTCCCTTGAAGGGGGACAGCCCTGGGATGGGTCACCTGGGGTGCAGGAGGGAGTAGGGTGGCTGCAAATCAGGTCTCCTGGGTGCGTGACCATTATAGAATCATAGAGTGGTTTGGCTTGGAAGGGACCTCAAAGATCACCTCGTTACAACCCCCTGCCATGGCAAGGACACCTCCCACTAGATCAGGTTGCTCAAAGCCCTGTCCAACCTGGCCTTGAACACCTCCAGGGATGGAGCATCCACAGACCCCTGGGCAACCTGTGCCAGTGTCTCACCACCCTCAGAGTGAAGAATTTCCTCCTAATTTCCAGTCAAAATCTCCCCTCTTCCAGTCGGAATCCATCTTGTCCCCATGGTGGGCACACTCCTCCTGGGGCTCATCCAGCCCCCATGGCCCAACCCAGGGGTGATGTTACAGGACCAAGGTCTGGTGAATAAAGGTAAAAAGGAGTCAGTGGTGCTGACATGGGGCTTGCAGGATGTAAACTGGTGACTCCTGCATTTTTCTGCCCCACCCCATGGGACAGCAAATGTCGGCACAAGGAGGGGTGATCCCCTCCCCACCTCCACACAGGACATCCTGCAGAAACTCAGACTGCATCAGAGGGAGGATCGTGGCGTTTTGTGGCTTTGGGGTGGGATTCCCAGGGAGAGAGAGAAAGCAGACCCTCCCCGTGGCATGCCAGTGGTGATGCCAGACAAGCCAGTCGGCAGGGAGGGGTCCCCAGCCCTTCCGGAGAGGCCTCACCCTGCAAATTCCCATCTCAGGGGGAGAGGTTCCACCAGCTCAGCCCAACCCATGAGCACCCAGGCTTGGTGCTCCCCCCTCACCCCCCACTCCAGGCTGGTTTTCCTCCTCACAGGGTGTCCAGCTCCATAGGGGGGGGGTTGCTCCTCAGCAACACCCCCACTCCCACTCGCATGCTCAGCTGTCGGTCACTCCAGAATGTGCTGTCGGGACTGGTCGAGCTGTTGGATGAGAATCCTGACCCCGCAGTGGCTGAGCACCCCATGGGGCTCCCCAGGCCACCCACCACCGGGGTGTCCTGCACCCAACGACCTGACGGAGCTGGACCACAGCCTGGGGAGATGAGAGCCGGGAGGATGAGGAAGGGCTGAGAGGGGTGAAGGCGGCCAGTGGGGTTTGGTGCAGGGAACAGAAAGGTGGTAGATGTTTTTCGGGTGCTCCCCAAACCCCATCCCAGAGGGTCGAGCTCCTTCCAGCCTATCTCCATCACGGAGAAAACGCAAGGAGGGAAAACGCCTCGAAATGCACATTTCCAGAGCCCTGGGGTTGGGAGGGAGGACAACACCCCCCTCCCCCCCTTCCTTGGCCGGGTCACCCCAGGGGTCCATGGGCAGGAGGGACACAGGAGCCACCAGCCTCCAGCAGCCACTGGGAGCAGCCGGGAGAGGGCACCCGCAGCCCGGGCATCCGCCGCCCAGGCTGCAGCCAGAGCTGCACAGCCCAACCCAGGGGCCGAAAGCATCTCAGACCCCTCCGAACCCCTTTTTTTTTGGGGGGGGGAGAGTGGGAGGAAAACCCCACCACCTCCCTGGGCAGGATCCAGGATGTGGAGCCAGCCCTTTGCCCTGGAGCGGAGCGAGGGGGTCAGGAGCTGGAAAACCTCGGGGTAACCCCCTCGTATCCAGCATCAATTCCCTGTCAGGGATGAGCCCAGCTACTCATTTCCCCCCACCCCCCCCGGGGAGAAAATGTCGAGGTTTGTTTTTTCCCGCAGTGTAATGATCCCAGCAGGTGCTTTTCCTGCTCGAGGGATGAAAACAGCTCCCAGGGTTTGGCTTCCTCCAGTTCCTGACCCCCCTACCTCAATCCCCTCGTTCATCTTTGGGGCCAAACATCCCAATCCCGGGAGGGAAGGCTCTAGGGAAGCAGGGGGGACTTCCCGGAAACTCTTTCCTTTGCATTTTTGTGCTCAGCTGGAGCTGGACTCATCCTGGAGAAGGACGTTCTGGCCTCAGCTGTAGCAGCCACTCTTGTCCTCGAATCTCTCTTGGGGAGCAGCTTGGCTTTCACCCCATTGGGAGGGACAAAAACGAGCTTCGAGGGGTTGGGTTTTTTCTCCTCATTCTATTTCTCCTGAAGGAGCTGTGTCCTCTGTCCCTCACAGGACGGTCTTGTCCAGTGCCTGTGTCACATCTGGTCCCTTTGGCCCCAAGGATTTGGGGAGGGAAGTGTCTGGGGGGCAACTGAGCCCCTTGGCCACCAGCATTCCTGTTGGTCTCTGTCTTACCAAGAGCATTGATTTAGGGAGTTGAAACTTGGAGTCCCTGTTGCCCCTGGGGCTGGGCAGGTCCCTTGTCCCCAGGACAGGACCCTGTGGTGCACCTGGGGCTCTAGCTGGATTTTTCCTTCCTAGTGCCTCTTTGGTGGCCCCCCTTTAAACCCAGGGGACACAACATCCCAGCTCCTGGGCCCCTGTGATATTTTGGGAAGGCCGAGCAGGTGTAAGATGTGGTTTCATCCCCTTCTATCCCTGCAGGAAAGTACAAGGGATGGGGACACGGTGGGAGCATCCTCCCCCTGCTCCATCTCCGTATCTCCACCATGGATGGAGGAGATGGATGGGGGTGGCAAACACAGCTTCAGCCAGGGCTTTTCCTGGGAAAGGGCTGCTCCCAGGGAAGAGGAGAGGAATTCTGGAGTTACACATGCAGCTGCCTCCACAGCGTCTGTCCGAGGTCTCTGCCCTTCATCCTGCTGTTCTTCTCGTCCATCCCTCCTCTCAGCCTTTCCCAGCAAGGGGATGTCTACATCAGCTCTTGCCCCTTCTCTGCCTCCGCAGAGCTCAGAGAGCATCTGGAGGCCTTCAGCACCCAAAAGCTGCAGCCACCCAGCTGACACCCCCTGGCCTCTGCAGCACCAACCCTCCACGCATGGGTACCCACTTCTCCATCACCCCCAAGCCCCAGAGCCACACAGTATCCCGCAGCAGCAGCAGGTCCCTGGACCATTGTTACATCGAGTTACCTCCTCACAGGCCACAAATTCATCCAGGGGTTTCCCACCATGAGGTGGGGTGAGCCCCAAGCCGGGTCCTGCACCCCAGATCCTCCCCACCCATGGGAGCAGTGGGAGAAAAGGCAGAAGAAGCAGCCTCCATGTCTGTCGAGCTGGGGTCGTGGCAGGGGACTTGTGGCCCCACGTCCCCAAGGAAGGCAGCCAGCTGTGGGAACGTCGAGCATCTCGGGGTTGCTCTAGTGCAATGCAAAATGTCACATGTCCCTCTGCAGCGTCACCGTCCTGGAGAAGCCATCCCCAGGGAGCAGGGCTGGGAGGCTGTTTTCACCGGCTCTCCGATGGCTCCAGTGATGTCTGTGCTGCTCTAGGGCCAAGGGGAAGGATCCCAGCTGGAAGAGGAGAAGGGAAACAGGGCAGGAGGCGGATCCCCTCTGTTGATAAGAAATTTTCCACATCTTCAATAGCAATTTGTAGGTTTAGGCATGCGGGAAGGTTTTAAACAGCTTTTCCTACAGCGTAGAGGAACCTGCCCAGTGAGCTTCTGTCCTGACTTAATTTCTGGGAAGAAAACATTTCAGTTTGGATGGGTTGGAAGGAGGTCATTTGGGCAGCAGCAGAGCACAGGGCTCGGAGGCTGCAGGGGTTGGATGCAGGGGACGAGAAGCTTTTGTGTTGGAGGGTGGTGATGTGGTTACGGTCTGTAAGTGTTTGAGCGGGAAAAAAAAAGCCCTGTTAGGGAAGTCGAGAGCTGCCAGCTCAGGAAGATGCAGTAAGTGACAGCTAAAAGCAGAGAATTTTACACAGAAGTACAGGATATGTCTCTAAAGCGAGAAACACAAACTTTGGGAGCAGCAGCCGTGGGGACGGGGCTTTCCTTTGTGCCCCACACGAGGGGCACCTCTCCATCCTCTCCCCAGCAGCACCAAAGCAGCCCAGCCTGGTCCTCCTCGGCTGCTTCCCTCCATCCCTGTCTCTCCTTCACCCCCTGCTTTCCCCTTCACCCCAAATCCTCATCTTCCATCACCCCTATGGTGTATGGGGAGGGTAAGAGCCCATGTCCCCAGGTCATGGCAGCTCCAGGTCTTGGGGTCTTCCAGGAACAGCACCCACTTGGCGCTTCATCCCATCCCAAATGTTTCCCCAAAGATCAATCAGAAAATGCTTATAACCTCTCGGAGATCCATCAAGGGAAGAGGTTCTCCTCATTCATCTCCTGTAGCAAAGCAGGGCTTTCAGAAGCCACATTCTTCCTTTTACTTTTCCCTCCCTTTTTATTTTTTTTCCTTTCCTGGGAAGTCGCTGATTCACAGAGTCTTTGCCCCAGAAAGATCTGTCATCGCTGCTGCGTGCTTCAGAGCACTTCCACCGCCCACCTCCCTCGCCATGGGCATGGCTCGGCGCCCGCAGGGCTAGAGGTAGCAAGCACCATCCTGCCTTTCCATGGGCTACTTCCAATAAAAGGGAGACTGAAAAAAAAGTTTGTTTAAGGGGTGGCCATGGAGTGGGGGCAAAAGGTTTTAACCATCCTCTTACACTGGTTTGCAGGGTTGGAAATGTTTAACCCCGTCCTGCACCGCCGAGCCTGCTGGAAGCAGTGGGCAGGAATAGCTCTTGGCTGGCAGCCGGGCTCGATAACACTCCCAAGGCTCCCTCGGGATTAAAATAAACCAGTGCATGGTGAGGAAGATGCAGCAGGGAAGAGGCCAAGGGCCTGGATTGGGGCGCGGGGGTGGACACCGGCACCCGGCCGTGGTCCCTGGTGTGCTGCAGAGCCAGAGATCGGGGCAGACCTCTGCCCTACCCCACTGCCGTGCCAAGGGCGGCGCTGGCCGAGAACGCACTGCGTCTCCGACGTTTTCTTTTCCATCAAGGGATGTCTCAGCAGTTCCTCCCTGCCAGGGAACTGAGAAAGCCCATTAGCATCCTGCTGTGCCAAGGCACCCAGCTTGGCTGCCACCCAGCTGCCTGCAGGCAACATCTGGCTGGCATCTGGCAGGGCACTGAGCAGGGCTTGACCCCTTTGGCGGCTGCATGGGAGCCCACAGCCTCGTGGATGTCACATCTAGTGAGGTGGAGAGGAGCCGGGACACATCCTCATGCTGGCACCCACTTGCTGGGTGACCACGGACACCACCCATGACTCAGTCTCTGCCTCGGTGCACGGGCAGTGCTGCCAACCCACTTTGAAACCTGCTTTGGGTGGTGGGGCTGAGGTGGGCTTGGTGGGAAGGGTCTGTCTGCGGGGAAGCGGCCGTTCCTTCACCCATCCTCTGGGATTTGCTGGTTTCAATCATCTCCCAGGAATTTTTTCTACCCTGTGTCCCCACTGCACAGCCCAGATGGAGGTGCACCACCCTGCAAAAGCGCCGTGCTCCTTGCTCCCCAAACAGCTTCCCAAGGGCCATGTTTTCCATGAAATGGAAAAGGAGCAGAGCAGAAGTCATGGAGCAGCCCCGTGTCCCCAGTGAAGTCCCACCAGGGCTCTGTGTCACCCGGCGCACACAGAGCGGTGGCCCCAGGGCTGGGGCTGCGGGGCGAGCATCGCTCTGCAGCGTCTCGGCGCAGCAGAGGCAGCCTTGGAAAAGCTCCGGGATTCCCCTTTGTTTGCTCCTTTTTTTGCCTTGTGCCATCTTGTCCAGGCCCACCAGACCATGACCTTCAGAGGTCACTCGTACTAATTAATATCTCGTGGAGACGTCAGCCCTCCAAGCACATAGCCCTGTCCTGCTGGCACCAGCCATGCTCCTAATTAACTTTCCTAATTAAGAGGCCCCTTTCCATGACCTGAAGGGCTGTGGGCTTCCCCATGATGGAAGAGATGGAGAAACCCGCAACATCTCCTGCTCTGAGCAGCCAGGAAGGCAGCATGGAGCTGCTCTTCATGCAGGTAAACTGAGGCAGGAGGGAGAAAGCTCAAGCCTTCAAGAAAAGCTGAAAATAGGTGGAAAGGAGCTACCCGTGCCCTGACTTGCCTCCTTAAGAAGCATTTCTTGGCTGCTGCCGAGCCCTTGGGGTGTTCAGTCGGGTTTTGGTCTCACCAGTCAAGGTTTGGTCTCATCAGTCGGGGTTTGGTCTCGCCAGCCAGGTAGGCTGGCTCAGCTGGCCCCGACACGCCGAACCCTCCGGTGCATCACGCTGGCACGGAGCCAGCCACCAACCCTTCCCTCCTACTGTGACCAAGGTTTGGTTCTGTCATGGGAGGGGGCAAGGTGGAAAAACTGGTGCAGGAATATTGAAGCCACACCATGTCTCCTCTTTGCCCTCCTTCATCCCACCAATCCCGCTGTGCTGGGGATGGCAGCAGGTATTTGCCCGGAGCAGCATCATCCAACACTTCTTTGGGGTCATCACGATCTGTCACAGTTCTCAGACCACTTTTTCCTTTCAAACCCCAGGAAGAGCCTGGAAGGCCCAGATAACCTGCTGTGTGCCTGATGTTCACCAGAAAAGCACCTTTGATGGGTTTTTAAGCAATCTCCAACACTTGCCCAACACAAGACCTAGTCTGGTGTCCAGGAGGATGAGTAGATGATGTCACGTCTGCCAGGAACGGGCTCTGCACAACCACCCTCAACAACCAGTAGCTCCATTTGCTCGTCCGACCTTGGCAGCCTCTGCCAAAGCCCTGGGAGAGTTTCCCGGGACTGGCGGGAGATCTCCTGCCCTGCTGTGGCAGACTCCCAGCCGGCCAGCTCCTCTTTGGCATAACCTGGGCTATTTTAGGGGTGCTGCTAAAATTCACTGTGGTGGGGCAGGAGTCCAGGGAAGGAGAACAAACTGCAAATTCACTAAGGAAAAGGAGTGGTTTCCAATCTCCGCATTTGGAGATTTGCATACAATTAGGCCAGGACCTGCCTGCGCTCGCTTCCGCATTGCACTCCCGTGATGAACCTGCCGCTTTTCCGGCTCTGCTCCCAGCCAGCAGTTGATTGCAAGGACACTCACCCGGGGAGTCAGTGGGCAAGGGGTTTGGGGGTCTCTAGGGATGCTCTTTCCAGTCCTGGTCCCCTGTCCTGGGCACCTCCATCCCATGGGTTGCTCCAGCCCTAGAGCAGGGTATTGGCTTCCTCCCTGCCTGGAGGATGTGTGAGGAGACGTGCGGCGAGGTGCTCCAGCGAACGCCTCCCAGAAATAGCGCGGTGTTTACACGAGCCAGCCACAGTTTATTCCACTCTCTGCAGAGCAAACAGATCATTCAAACCCAAACAGGCTCTTCTCACCCTGCTGCTGGCACAGCCTGATGGCTGGTGGTGGCACATTGCCACCGTCCCCAACAGCCCTTGGATGCTTGAGCCCTCCAGCCCTATGCTGGACACTTGGCCACAGAGGGGACAGGGAAGCCCACGGGCCACCAGCTGATGAAGTCCAGCACTGGGTTTGAGATGATCCCACATCCCTTGGGGCTCTTCCCATCTCTTGGGATGTGCAGGCTCTGGTGGAGGAGAGGGCTGAGGGTCATCCCCAAGGGGCAGATCCAGATGTTGAGACCTCTCTCACTGAGGCAGAGCAGAGCAGGAGGGGACAATGCCAGCCCCAAGTCTCACCAGAGGAGAGAGAGAGGATGGGGAGGAGTGCAGGTGGGGTTTGGCAGAGTCCCCTTGCCCCAGACCTGAGGTCATAGCTGGTCCTGGTCCCTGAAGCACTTGGATAAACCAGCCCAGCTCCTGGGAAGCGACCTACACAGGATGAACCTTGCAAGGGCCTGGTCCACACCCCTGGGGGGGTTCCCCAGAGAGCTTGGCTGGTTCAGCTCCTTCAGTCAGATGGAGCCCCAGACCCATTGCCTCTGCACTACCCAGCCCAGTGGGCAAATTTTGGCGGTGGCCATTTGCCCCCAAACTTCTAGGACCTTAAAGAGCATCTGCTCCAGCCTCTCCACCAGTTTGGGGCCACTGTTCCTCCGAAGACCCTTTCCCTGCCCCAGCAGCTCTGTTTGCCACCCTCACCACCGCCCTGCACACGGGATGCTGCCGGCCCTGTGCCCCCCCAGCCCCCCAGCACGGGGTGCAGCCCCACCCCAGCTCCCAGGCCTGCCCTTTGGAGGGTGAAGGGTGCTCGGGGCTCCCCCCCAGCCCACCCCAGCAGGGATCTGGGGGTGAGACATGAGCAGCCAGAGCCCGGCTGAGCACCCCGGCTCTCGGGCTGACTCGGGGTGCGGCTGCTCCGTGCCCGGTGATGTGCCGGGTCCTCCCCCACCCTCAGCTCCCCTCCCCGCATCCTCTGCTCAAACCCGACCTCTAAAACCAGTACTGGTGCTTAAAACCGGGGCCGGAGCCGTGCCGGGGTGTTTGGGGCTGGCACCGGCTCCTCTGCTGCCCCCGGCCCCCTCACCCTCCCGCCTCTG
>VZZY01016924.1:597599-705829 GCA_013400335.1 Eurystomus gularis
GCCCGGCGGCTCCAGCCCCGCAGCGCCGGGAGCGGGTGCGACGGGGGGTGCGGGATGAGCCCCGGGGAGGGGGGGGCCGGAGCCCCAGGGGACGGCACCGACGGGAGAGGGGGGGGGTTTCCCAACACCCCCCCCCCCCCCCCCCCCCCCTTCTCCCGCACAGGCTCCGTCCCGGCTCCAGCGCCAGTCGCTCACCGGCTCCCTCTGCGCTTGCAGGTGCCCCAGGCGGGGGGGCAGAGGAGCACCATGGCACACTCCGTCTCAGCCTTCCAGGCTGCCTACATCTCCATCGAAGTCCTCATCGCTTTGGTGTCTGTGCCGGGGAATATCCTGGTCATCTGGGCCGTGAAGATGAACCAGGCGCTGCGAGATGCCACTTTCTGCTTTATCGTCTCGCTGGCGGTGGCCGACGTGGCCGTGGGGGCCCTGGTCATCCCCTTGGCCATCATCATCAACATCGGGCCGCAGACGGAGTTTTACAGCTGCCTCATGGTGGCCTGTCCCGTCCTCATCCTCACCGAGAGCTCCATCCTGGCGCTCCTGGCCATTGCCGTGGATCGATACCTGCGGGTGAAGATCCCTGTCAGGTAGGAAAAAGAGTTGGGATGGGGGCTCTGCTACAGGGGTTAACAGCGAGCGAGGATGCGCCACAAACTCTTGGAGAAGCACTGGGAGAAAGGTCTCCTTCCACACGGCTGGACATCTGGCCACAGCAGCAATCGGGGCAGGCTGGGCTTGGGGGGGTCCTGGAGTCTCCAGGAGCTTCACTTGGGGCTCAGGGGGTGTGACTTTTTTTCCCTAGACTGGCGTTGTGGCAGCCAGGCAGGACAGCCCCTCTTGGGGTCCCCATGGTCGGGACAAAGTGTGTCCCACCACAAATGAGAGAGCACCTGGTGGGGTGCTTCACGGAGTGGAAAAGGGTTGGTAGATTTGTCTTCAACCTGGGTTTTCTCTTGCCATGGGGAGCCCAGGCGTGATAACTTGCTTGCTCACAGACACAGCTTTGGGGCTTTGTGGGAAGAGGTGAGAGTCCAGCAGCTCTCGTGGGACAGGCTCACCCAGGAGAGACCACTGGTTATGGGGCTGCCCCACAGATGATTTCTGCCCCTGTTTTCCCCTTATCGTCTGTACCTGTTGCCAAAGCCAAGCCCATAGCAAACACCATGGGGCATAAATTAGGGAGACAAACTGTATTTGAACTCTGCCGCTCCAGGAGGAGATATTTAACTGCTCTGTGGTCAGGTCCCTCACCGCTGTTGTGGAGCTGCAGGTCCTAGGGCTGGGGAGAGGCAGCCGTGGGGCTGAGGTGCCTCAGAGGGACCTGGGGTGTCAGTGGGGCTGGGAGGGGATGTGACACCCGGCGTCAGAGCCGCTCGAGTGCAGCTCGACCGTCCCAGCTCAGTCCCTCACCGCGCTGTTGCTGTCGCTGGTCCCCTTGGCTCTGTTCGAGGACATGCCCAGGCTGTGGGGACACCGGGGAGGCTCCTGCTGCTGAGAGCATTGCTGGAAAACTCATCCCAGCCAGGACGGCCGAGCACACAGCCAGCGCCTCTCACCCTGCTGACCCCTGCGCACTTCAGACACAAGCTCCAGCCTATTTGCCGGAGGAGTCTGCAACCTTTCATCAGCACAAAAGCCTCCCCAGAAGGGACCCAACACCCTCGTGTTAGGTGTTGCCTAGACCCCGATGTGGGTAGGACCCTTCCCAGGGCAGGAATCACCTTCCTGTACATGGAGACAGGGATGGGAGGCACCTGAGCCGGGATCGACTGGCTGCTCCAGTGTGCCCAGATCTGCTGGATCACACCAGGAATCTGTTTTTTCCTGCAGCCACAGCTAGCAGAGGCTGCTCCTTCAAGGAACGTAAGAGGGGGGGCCACAGCCTAAACCCACAGTCGCTGCCCACCCTCTTCCTGCCACACACGATTTCACAGCCTGTTCCCTGAGTGTGATTTTTTTCTTTTTCCCAGCCTGAAAAATCCTCGTCTTCCAGCCCGTCGGTATAACCGGAGTGATTCTCACCCTGTCATTGCTCCTGGTGCTTTTTTTGGTCCTCCTGCATCCCCTGCGCAGTGGGGATGGGTTCAGGTGTGGGAGGACTGAGCCTTTATACATAGCAACACTGCCTCGCTATCGTCAGTCGTTCTTCTACAGACCCAGGCTTTTTTCCTCCCTTGCTGCCTCTGGGTATCAAATGGGCCTTGTCGGGGAGATGTCTGCCCCAAGACCAGGAGCGATGTTAAATGACCCCCCCCCGCCCCTGCCCCGAGCTGTGTGTAGTTTGAGTGGGATTTTCTCATGCAATATCCACCCTGAGTTTTCTCATTCTCTTCTGTGCCTGAGCACTCGGCATCATGAGATTTCCTCTGACTTTTCGTAGCCTGCTTTAATGTTGGAAGGTTTCGTAGCCTCAGTAAGATGTGTTCAGCTTTGCCAACTCTTCTGTTCACTTATCCCTGGATATTTCCTTCCTTCCCTGGTGTGAATTCCCGGCAGTTGGCAAATGCGGTGATTTTTAGGTGACTTTTTTTCCCTAGACACAGCAGCAGCAAAACAACTTTGGAGATTGCAAGTAGTTCAGAAAACACCCCTTAAGAACATTCCCTGAATCTGAAACTCCTCAAGTTTCTCCCAGTCTGTTGCTAGATGCTAAAAGATGATCCTGGCCAGCTTTTTACCGCGCTGACAGCTCGAACCGTGGCTTTGTGGTGTCGTTCCTCTCTGCAAAACCCAACCCATGGGCGTGCAAATCAGTGCTGGGTGCCGGGAGCCTGCGACACCTCGGCAGGTCTTGGGTCCCCAGCAAGACCCATGTGGCCACTCGTGCCTGGGAGACCTTGGGGAGAGCTGCTGATGTCCCCAGAGGTCTGCAGGCAGCATTGGCATCCCGGAGAGAACTGCGGGCAGCTGGGGAGCGATGTGAGGGAGTCTCTGCCTCGGCCACATCTCTCGGGCAGCCTGGACATGGAGCAGGGATGTCCCCTCTGGCACGTGGCCGGCCAGCATCAGGCACAGAGGGGACAGGGTCATCAGACAGCCACAGCCTGCTCCTGTGCCGAAGAAAGTCCCCAGATAAGCTGGCACAGGGTGGATGCTCACCAGCATGACCCACTTGTGGCCCGGCATGGCCGAGGAGGTCTCGTGAGCTGTTGTGCCAAGGGATCCTTGAAATCCCCGGCCCCTCTATCTGCTCACAGGCAGCCCTGGCTCCACCAAGGCTTGGGGAGAGGGGACAGCAAGGATGAGAGATGTATTTCATAGAAGAGGTGACAGGGACTGGGAGCAGAGAGGAGAGATCCGTGCATCCCTGCCCTGCCCTCGTGCCAACCACCCTGCAAATGCCACCTCCTCTCCGGGTCCCCAGCAAGTCACCACCTGCATTTCGGGTCCCACGAAGGGGCGTGCAAGGATTTCCACTTCCCTTCATATGTACTCACCCATTGAGATGAGGAGCCAACAGGACTGTTGGCCGGGAAGAGTTGTCTGAAGGAAAAGCAAAGTCACCACTGGACTTTCCAGACTTTACATTTAATTAGGCAGAGCTCAGACTGGAAGCGCAGCTTGGCAGGGAGGGGGGAACATGGTGCATCACAGCCCAGCTCCATTCCCAGCTGCCCATGCACCCCAGCTTTGAGGGCTGTGAGTTTTGGGGAACAACCAATAGATTTGCTCCTTCTTCCAGCAAACACACAGACCCGGCTGGAGAGCGAGTGCTGAGGGGAATCGGGAGCTTTGCAGCCCCAGGGGTGGGTGTTTGCTGGCCGCACATCTGGAGCACGTGGTGCCCTGAGACATTTGTAATGTGGCTTGGGATGGCGGCAGGAGATGCCCCAGCAGCATCCAGTGCTCCAACAGCATCTGATGCTCCATCTCAGGTGTCCTTCTTGTTCACGCGGACACAGGAACACAGGAGCATGGGCTGCCTGTCCAAGGTGGAGCCAGATTTTGTGGGATGGAGAAGGGTCTTGCATGGCTTTGAGTTGGCAACTCCTTCCTCCTGCTCCTGAAGGTAAACTCAGGGGACTGGGACATCCCACCAAACTCCTGAGTAGCGTTGTTCCTGGCTGCTGGCGTCTGAAGGATGCTGCCTCCCCTTAAGGGGCCTTTTCTTGACTGTGGAGAGATGGAAGAGCATGGCTCAGGTTGAGCAGGCTGGAGCAGAGGGTACCACACTCCCCAGCTCCCCACAGGAAACGCTGGAAACAGCTGGAAACCACCTAAAATAGATTTGCTGCCTTCATGCTGGTGGAAAGGTAGAAATCTCCCTTCTCACATCCTTCCTCCCCGCCTGGCGACAAGGCAGGACCCTCGTCCTGTTGTCCTCCCAGCCTGGCGCAGCGGGGTCCCCCAGCCCAAACTTCCCTCTCGCAGTCGCGCTCAAGGAAGATGAAACGAGTTCAAAGGGAGGGGAAGCAGCCGGCTAGGCAGGAACCGGCCCCTCATAGCCCCGCGGCGTTGGCGGCAGGATGCTGGAGGGGTCAGGGCTGGAGGGATGTTTATGGGGGGCTGGAGCTCCTCCGGCGCTGTCTCTGCTGGCTCAGGGGCCCCATCTCTGCTCTGAGCTGCTGTGTCGGGTTTTCTGGAGAAGGAAAGAAGGAGCTGATGTCCTCAGGACATGCTGAACCACAGGTAGCCTTGGCCAGGGGTACTGGATTTGTGGAGGTAGCCTGGTCCTGGCTTGGTGTGTCCTTGGGGGTCCTCGCCTTGTCCACTTTACTTGGACCACCAGCTCTGTCCTCATTGAAACATGTCAGGACAATAAACACTGGAGAAATCTGCTGGTAGCAAGAGCCTTTGTATGTGGGGACTGTCACTCCACATCAGGGACCTTCACCCTCTGTTCCTGGGCCCCGGCATCAGGGTGTCCTCCCAGTCCTGCCCTTCCCACCCTGAAGCATCCTGAGGAGCATCCCACCAGGGCGAGCCGCATTTTGTGTTGCCGAAAGTTTTGAAAACACACATGAGGCTGCAGAGCCGTGGAAATTAGACCAAACTGGGCTGGAAATTGCTAGGAAATGGGGGGACAGGAGGCTGAGGTGCAGCAGGGACAGAGCCAAGGTAAAGCAGGAGCTGTGGGTGGCTCTGTGGGCAGCACTGGCCTTCTCCAATGGTTCGGAAGTGTCCTGTCATGAGCCTTAGGAGATAAAGCAGCTCAGGAATGGCAGGAGCATCTCTCAGCCCTGGACTGTAGCTCCTGTAAGCCAGGAGGTGAGGAGGACTCGCAGGTAACCTGTGAGCTCCTGGATGGACCCGGCAGTGGAAAGAGGAAGCTTTCCCCCTTGACCCCGCTGTTTTTCAGGCTCCTGCCTGAGCTCAGGCTCTTGCCGGGATTGCAACGCTCTTTCCCCTTCTCTCCACGCTTGCCAAGGGCTGCAGGCATGGGGCCAGCTGGGGCTGGGTCACAAGGAAGCTTTGGAAGTCTCGTCACCCTCAGCCAGCTGGGTTGTGGAGCAGAGCACATATCTGAGGAGGTTTTCCCACCTTTTCTCTATCAAGAGTTCTTGGCAGGAGAGCGATGGGCACCCTACTACCATGGGAGAGGGGATAAGAAAGACATTGGGATGAGAATCATGGAATCACAGAATCATAGAATTGTAGAATCATAGAATCACAGAATGGTTTGGATTGGAAGGGACCTCAAAGATCATCCAGTTCCAACACCCTGCCATGGCAGGGACTCTTCCCACCAGACCAGGTTGCTCAAAGCCCCGTCCAACCTGGCCTTGAACAGGGATGGAGCATCCTTATTGCAGACCTTATTGCTCTCTACAACTGCCTAAAAAGGTTGTCGTGAGGCTGGTGTTGGTCTCTTCTCCCAGATTACTAATGATAGAAAGAGAGGAAATGGCCTCAAGTTATGTCAGGGGAGGTTCAGATCAGATATTAGAAAGAAATTATTTCCTGAGAGAGTGATTGGGCGCTGGAACAGGCTGCCCAGGGAGGTGGTGGAGTCACCATCCTTGGAGGTGTTTGAAAAATGAGTAGAGGTAGCACTTGAGGCAATGGTCTAGTGGTTAGAGAGATGTTAGGATGAAGGTTGGACTGGTGGTCCTTTCCAACCATAATGATTCTATGATCCACAACCCCCCTGGGCAACCTGTGCCAATGTCTCACCACTGACAGTGTCTGAGACCCTGCTTTGGCCCAAATTCCCAGACACCAAAGGACCTAAAGGCCCATGAGAAATCTTTGCAGCACTAAGTGCCAGCAAACCTCCCCAGACACTTGGTCTCTGAGACCCTGCAGATTATCCAGGATGGAGATGGGGAGGTTTTGGATCAGGCTGGGATGTGTGGTGGCCTCAGTGCCTGGGGGAGCTGGTCTCCGGGGGGTGGTACCCACTGAAGGGAGGAAGTATCAAACCACAGAAGCAACTTTTCAGGCTGACATGAGGATTTCAACCCAACGCAATAGGAGAAAATTAAGAAAATGAAGTGTGTGCTCCATCTGAGGGCACTTTTCTGGCTAGGCAGTGGGTTTCACATGTCCCCAGGGAGGAAAAGGTGACTGGAGATGTCTCTAGCCAGTTTGGCCAAAATAGCAGATAATACTGAGGGCAATGGTGAGCGTTCCTGACCAGCCAGGCAAGTGAATAAACCAAACCATGGCTCTTCTGATGCTTATTTTTAAATTTGCAGGAAACATTTCAAAAGCATTCAGGTGATTCAGAGCTGGGAGGGTGAGCTCAGAGATCTGGGGAGGGGCTCTCATGCCCAGGAGCTCATGTAGGTCTCTTTCAACCTTCATTAGTCAATGAAAAGACACCATATATCCTTCCAGGCCGTGCCCCTGCGAAAGCAGGTTGAATTCCCAAGGAGCACACTCTCATTTTTCATAAACCAGAGAAATTTTGGGGACTGGCAGGTCTTTGCAGCCGCCTCTTTTGTTTCTTCCCTTGCTGCCCTCTGCCAGGTGTATTTTTAGCGAACAAGGGTGTTCTGCGAAGACCTTCATTCCCAAGGAACAGACAGATCCGAACCAAGGATGGAGAACAAAAGGCAGAAGTCACAGCCTAGTGAGGTTTGCTGGAGACTTCAGGCTGTTTCCAAGCCACAGTTTCCAGCACCCTGCACCAGCTCAGCATGTGGGGGCTTGATCAGAGCGAGCTCTTCACATTGAGCTCTGCTAGAACCAGATCTGGGATGCATGGACGAGCTGTGCAGGTCCAGGACCAAAGCTCAATTCTGGTATCACAAAAACACTCAGAGCCTTGGAAATGGGAAGGGATTTTCCAGCAGGTTCTGTTGGCCTTGAGATCCTGGTAAATACCCAGATGAGATGGATTTCAGCACGATTCCATGATCTGCAGAGCAGTTTTCAGCCAAGAGCATCCCAAGTCGGAGATCAAAGCTGTGAGGGCTCTCCCTTCGGAGAGGGGACGTCTGGATTAGGCTCAGCAGGAGCTGGAGCAGCTGCTGCAGCAACACCACGAGACTTCTCCCGACAGATGCAAAATCAGGTCACTTGAAAAAGCTACAGACGCTGCTGTAGCAGCCAGAGGGGAGCGACGTGGACTGTGAGTGGTGTCCCCAGCTCCTGGGCTCCTGGGGAAAAGGCTGGGGTCTTCAGGTGTCCCCCTCCTTGGGGTGCTCAAGAGGCTGATGGTGGGAGAGGAGCAGGGGATGCTGTGCAGGGATGCTCCTGACTTGCTGATCTTTGGGATTATTCCCAAATCTTCTGGGGAAGGGGCGATGCTCAGCTTCCAGAAAGCACCCCATCTCATCCCAGCCCTCCTCCTGTATCTCTGAGCAGGATGAGATGTGGTTCCCGTGCTGGGTAATCTGCCCGGGGTGTCACCCTGCCCTGACCCCGACAGCTAGGAGGCAACATCTGTCCCCTCAGCAGAGCTTAGGTCTGATTGCATCCTGCTACAGGGCCATGAATGGAAACCAGCTCCTTTCTGGTGTCACCTGCTGCACCCCAAAACCATGCTCTGGTGAGATTTTCATTGAGATTTTTTTCCCCATTTCTACTGATTTGAAAAACGTTGACCCGTGAGCATCACCAGTAAATTGGAAGCATGTTCGCGGCAAGGGCAACAGCACATTTTGCAGACAGGGAAACTGAGGCACGGAGCAGCAGTGGGGCTTGCTCAGGTTGACCCCACCAGGCAGGGATGGAGGCTGGTGCACAGCTGGTGGAAGCTGAGATATGCCACGACAACCTGGCCATGCTGTGCAGTGATCAGCTGGTCTCATGTCCAGGGCAGCCGGCAGCTTGGCTCCTCTGTGATCCCAGCCCCAGCCGTGGTGATCTGTACAGGAGTAATTCAATGAAATGGGGTTATCCAGGAGGCCAAATGGTCCTCCTGGGCTGCAGGTCCCTGGTGTGCAGAGCCAAGAATGACTCTTGTCAGTGATAGATCCTAATTAGAAGTGACAGCAACTCCATTCAATGGGAGAGCCAAAGGGGCTGAGATGCATCTGTAGGGATGATGCTTTCAGCAAGGTGGCTGCTGCCCATGAATTCGTCCTGCAGGGAACACATATAACAAACCAGGTAGAGGTGGGTGGATGGAATCCAGCAAGGCTCTGCCACCTCCATAGTAGTGATTCAGGTTTGTTGGGTACCATCAACCCAAGAGGACCTACTCTGCAGATGGGTGGGCAGATGAGATGCTAACCAGCTTGCATTTCTCCATCCCATGGCAATATAAATTGACCTTGAGGTCCCCATTGGGCAAAGAGTGAAGAGCACCAACAGCCAGGGTCACTAGGACGTGGTGGGATGGACAGTGAGGTGTCTGCAGTGAGTAAAGTGAGGTCTTCTACTGCAGTTGAGTGGTGGTCCTGTGTGCACGGAATGGTAGTCTATCAGACCAGTGGTTGAGCATCAGAACTCCAAAAACAGAGCACCCAGACAGACTGTCCCACTTCCAACAGCACCACTGAGCACTTTGGAGATGGTTTTCCCTTTTCTGGAGTGACTGGGGTGCTTCCAAGGGCACTGGCTTGGTGGAGGTGATGGTGGTGCACCTTGGAGCTTGGCATCCAGTGCTTTCCAAGGACCCAGTGCAGCTGCTGGCAGTAAGACAAGTGAAACACCCTACAGAAGGAGGCTCTGCCAAAGCCAAAGCTGCTGATTCAGCCTCTCTGGTCCCCGCCAGCCCAGCCTGGCCCTGCAGGCAGCGCGTCAGGAGTGAGTCAGGACCAGCTCACCACGGTGTGTGCTGTCACATCTGGTGCTGGGGCTGGCTCAGGGCATGCAGCAGCCCTTTGATGGGGGGTCCTGGGTCTTCCCCCCACCCCTGACATAGAAGAATGTCACTCCATCAATGGGAGGTGTCAGCATCACCTGATCTTTACAGAAGCAGTCCCACCTCCGCTCCACGCCAGCCAGAGCAGGAGATAGAGCAGAAGAAGTAAGTGACTCATGGGGTCAGGGCTGGGTGTGCAGACAGGCTCAGGAACTCCTCTGCCACAGAGCCGGCACCAGCCACCTCCCCAGCAACCAGCTCTGGAGCCACAGGCTGGTCTCCATGTCATTGCCCAGCCCATGGCACATGCATATGGCATCTGTCTTGCTCTGGCTGGACATATGCCATGTGGCCATCAACAGCCAAGCCACCCTCAGCTCCTTTTACACCCCAGGGTGCATCACAGCATGGTTTTTCTAGCCCACTCATGGTGTTAGATTAAGCTTAACTGTGTCTCTGTTGATCAGAAAGGGATTTTGGCCATGAGCTTGGATGGGTGACAGCTGGGACAAAGCCCACCAGACTCCATTTTCAAAGTCTGATTTGGAGGTACCCCCGAAAGCCACAGCTGCAATTCACAGTCAGTGAGGCCAGACCCAACTAGATCTCCTGGGTAGGACATCTCAAGCAGCTTGTACCCAAACACAAGGGATGATTGGACATGGGAATGTGCTTTGAGGGGACACAGTAGCCACTCAGCTGAGTGGCCTGGGACCTGCAAGTCCCTGGGTCTCTGAGGCAGAGCAGGCAAGGCTCAGGGTTGGGGACCATGGAGCCACTGCATCCAAATGTCTGTGCTCAAAATCAGCCTGACACATCTCAAGGGGTGAGACTCAGCATGGTGGGACTGGTCAGAGAAGACGTGAGGGAGTCAAGAGCCATCTAAAATTCAGGAAGTTGGTGTATTGATGGGTCTATATTCTTGTGTGGAGGCAGGGAGGGATAGAAAGGTCACTGCACCACAAAGAGGATGGGAAAAAGGAGGAAAACGTGGAGGAGGCACCGTGGTGAAATGACCTGGGAGATTAGTTTCTTCGTGACACACACGGCAGTCATTTCAGAGTGTAAAGGAACTGATGGGTTGGAAGAATGGAGAAAGGACAGGGAAAAACCCTGCAGGGTCCTGCCCACAGGGCTGTGGGGGAAGCCCAGGCATGAAACATGGGGGCTTGTGGTCCCTGCAGACAGTGGGACATGGAGCATGGAGGAGACCACGCAGGCAAGAGACTCCCAGGACGGACAGGGACAGCTTGAGAGGCTCATTCCCTTGGAGAAAACAGCAGCTTCTCAGAGCCTGGGGAAACGACAGCCGGCACAGCTGAGCTAATGTGAGCAGCATTGGTTTATCCTGGAGATAAATTAATGATTTTTCAGAGTGATCCCACCAGATGCACCAGGGATGGACACAGGAGCCAAGAGCTGGGGAGAACCCGGCTGCGGGCTGCTGATGGGCTGGGAGGAGCGGCCTCAGGGAGCTGGTCCTTTAGGGACACATCTCCTCCAAGGTGACCCAAACTTCCAAGCCCATAAAATGGGAAACCAGCCGTCCCAGAGGCTCCTGGCAGGGAGATGCCTCCTCTGGCAGCGTGGCTGCCCAGCTGCTGGAGTGGGCAGCCAGCTCTTGCGCAGGATGCCCAGTTGCAAGAAAGAGCAATTGATGCTCACCAAGGCAGCCACAAAAAAGCCCCAGAGCCAGTGGGGTGTCCTGCAGAATAGCAATGAGCTGAGCACCCCCGGCTCCGCCAGCACCCAGCCCCAGTGCGGCCAGCTGCGGGGCACGTGGCCGCCTTTCCAGCCAGAGAGCCGGAATGGGTGTTAAGGAAGCATCACTGGTGATGTTGTCAGCAAGAGGGTATAAAATAGCCCCAAGGAGCTGAGATCCATCTTCCTACAGAGGACGGGCAGCAATCGCCCATGGGCTAAGGTCTGGATGGGCGATGGGGGCAAGCAGTGGTGGAAGGACCGGTTTTGGTGATGTAGGACAGCGTGGAGCAGGATCAGCCACTGGAATGTTCTGTGGGATCTGGGTTTGTCCTTCACTGCACTGTGAAGGTGGGACCCAGCAGCCCCCCTTAGCCCTTGCCCCATCTCTCACTGCCTTTTCCACCCTTCCCCCCATCCCTTCCTTGCCTGGGCTTTGACCCTGGCCCCGAGCAGAGGAACACTTTCAGCAGCCACCACAGCCTTGGGTGGCTTGGTTGGATTTTTATGAACAAAAAAGGAGCAAGAGAAGGGATCTGTTCCCCAGCCCCATTCCCTTGTCTTTCTCACTAGCCTCTATCTGTGCTGTCCCTGAGACCAGCCATGGAGCTCTTTCACACAGACCCCTCGGTATCAGTGATGCCTGAGCAGGCCCACAGGGATGCAAAGGCAGGAAGGTGACATCCCCCAGTCCCAGACCCTGCCTGGGAGACAATAACACCTTTCCATCACTCCTCAGAGGAGACCAGAGCACAGAAAGCTGGGACATCGCAGGCAGGTCTGTCTATCCTCTTTCTCCAGGCCATTTCTCTCCCTGCATCCAGGGACTGAGATGATTTTCTCCTTCAAATAAGGGAAGTGCCAGCTCCTGGCACAGGGATGCTCTCACGTTCAACTCAGTTCATCTTGCTTCACTTGGCTTGTCATACCCCCCCTCTGCGACTCAGTTTCCCCATCTGTTCACCAGGCGAATGATGCTCCAAACTCACTGGAAGCGCCGGGAGGCCGATGCTGGGAAATGCTCTCTCAGATGTGGCCGTAATTAGCACGGCCTCACAGACTAAATTATTTCTCTTTCTTTTCCGCACTGGTAACAACACTCAGTGACTTAAACCTCATAACACTGCTCAGCCTGCGGTGCTGAGCAGCCGAGGCTGGGAGAGAGCTTGGGGTACAGCCTGTGTCCAGGGGGACATGGCAACGCCTGTGCAGAGCCAGGTGGATGCCCATGTGGGTGCAAGCACGAGGGGTTTATTTGAAGAGAGATCGTTCCCCATGTTCAGAGCTGCGGGCACACGGGTGATTTGTGGGCTCAGAGAGCTCTGTCTGCTCCAGGGGAGCTTGAGGTGCTCTGATGTTATAGATGTTTATTAAGATCTGAAGGGTGGATGTCAAGAAGATGGAGGCAGACTCTTTTCAGTGGTGCCCAGTGATAGGACAGGGGGCAACAGGCACAAACTGGAACCCATGAAGTTCCACCTGAATGTCAGGAAAAGCTTCTGTACCATGACAATGATGGAGCTTGGCCCAGGCTGCCCGGAGAGTTTGTGGAGTCTCCTTCTCTGGAGACTTTCAAAACCTGCCTGGACATGTTCCTGTGTAACCTGCCCTAGGTTACTCTGCTGGAGCAGTAGGATTGGATGAGATGATCTCCAGAGGTCCCTTCCGACCCCCACCATGCTGGGATTCTGTAATGGCTTTAAACTGGGGAAGGGGAGATTTAGATTAGATGAGGTGGTGAGACCCTGGCACAGGTTACCCAGGGAAGTTCTGGATGCTCCATCCCTGGAGGTGTTCAAGGCAAGGTTGGAGGGGACTTTGAGAAACCTGGTCTAGTGGGAGGTGTCCCTGCCATGGCAGGGGGGTTGGAACTAGATGAGCTTTAAGGTCTCTTCTATGATTCTGTGACACCAGCAACCATCCCCATCTTGCTTTCACACCCCCTCCCACAATGCTCACAGCATCAGCAATGCCACCTTCCATAGGACCATCTCCTGCCCTAAGTGCCACAGGTCCAGCCACAGCAAAGCACCTCCATCTCCAGCAGCCTGGGGACCTTCCTGCAGCACCTTGGGCACCAGGAAGTGGGGATGCCAGGTCCCTCACAGGCTTCACAGGGACTCAGTCCTGCCTGGTCCATGGTCTTCATCTCCACGCCCTGCACCAGCCCAGCTGCCAGGGTAGACTCGGGCTATGTCTGCCCATCGCTCCTTGCTGGGTTCAGCTGCCAGAGTAATTAGGAAGATGCTCAGGGTGTAATTTATGCCCAGCTGATGCATTTCACCGCAATTCCTGGTCTTGGGTCTCAGCTCTTTCTCCCCATCAGCCTGAGGGAAATACCGAGCTGCTTTCTTCCAGGCAACGAGGTCAATTCGTTTCCCTCCAAGGCAATAAATAACCTTTTAAATCTGAAAGAGGAAGCAGAGTTCAAGTAGCAAACTTCAGGTTGGCTTTGAATTTGCACTTTTTACTTGTTTTCCTGGTGAAAGATCGATTCTCTGCAGGGAGGGAACATTTG
Source organism: Eurystomus gularis (assembly GCA_013400335.1). Taxonomy (NCBI): domain Eukaryota; kingdom Metazoa; phylum Chordata; class Aves; order Coraciiformes; family Coraciidae; genus Eurystomus; species Eurystomus gularis. Next base: position 611,015 of record VZZY01016924.1, read on the forward strand.
ACAGCAGTGTTAACTGGAGCCTTCACTTCCAATTTGGCATTTCATTTGGTTGATCAAGATATATAGATCTGCCCTGGACAGATTCATCCCAATGTAAATAACTCAATGGCTTGACACGTCCATACGCTGATCCTCAAAACCCCCATTTTTATGGTGGGTGAATGGCACGGGTTTTATTCAAGCTTTGTGGCAAGTTGGGTTTGAACAGAAGTTGGAAGCCAACTATAGCATGAACCTGTTGGAGAGCAGCTCTGGGGAAATGGATCTCGGAGTGCTGGTGGGCAGCAGGCTGACCATGAGCCAGCAATGGGCTCTCGTGGCCAAGAAGGCCAATGGTCTCCTGAGATGCATTCAGAAGAATGTGACCAGCAGGTCAAGGGAGGTTCTCTTCCCCCTCTGCTCTGCCATGGTGAGGCCACCTCTGGAGTATTGGTCTAGTTCTGGGCTTCCCAGTTCAAGAGAGAAAAGGAGCTACTGGAAAAAGTCCAGCAGAGGACCACTAAGATGGTTAGGGGACTGGAGCATCTACCATATGAGGAAAGGCTGAGGGAGCTGGGTCTGTTTAGCTTGGAGAAGAGGAGGCTGAGAGGATATCTGATCAATGCTTATAAATATCTAAAGGGCAGGGGTCAGGAAGATGGAGACAGACTCTTCTCAGTGGTGTTCAGTGACAGGACAAGGGGCAATGGGCACAAACTGGTAAACAGGAGATTCAGCCTAAACAGAAGGAAAAACTTCTTTGGTGTGAGGGTGTCCGAGCCTGGCCCAGGCTCCCCAGAGAGGCTGTGGAGTCTCCTTCTCTGGAGACTTTCCCCGCCTGGACATGTACCTGTGCAATCTACTCTAGGATCCTGCTCTAGCAGGAGGGGTTGGAATAGATGACTTCAGAGGTCCCTTCCAACCCCTACCATGCTGGGATTCTGTGACGAAATGGCACCTCCAAAACAACTTTCACTAATTGGAAGTACATATAGGCAGCTCATTAGTGAAAAAAAAAATCAAATTAATCCAACTGCTTTTTGCATTTGAAATGGATCTTTTAATCAGGGGAAATACGCACTGGACAGAAGACGCTGAACTGGTTGTTTTGGGTTACAGTGTCCTCGGAGGTTTTGAAACAGTAGATCTCCTTGGCACTCCGAATTCTCATTTAGACATTGGGTGGAGAAAACAACCTCCCTCATTTTTGTGAACTTCCAGCCAATTTTTCCATCTTGAGTGTGCTAATCTTTGAGCTGGGCTAAGCGCAGGAAGGGAGATGTTCCCTTTGCGGCGAGGACCCTGGATGGCACAAACAAGTTGTAGCCTAAAAAACTGAGGAGCTCAGTTGTTGACTGCAGAATCAGGAATGGGGTTAGCAAGCAGAAGTGTAAAAAACAATAAATTAAAAGGCAGCTGATACTAATCTCTTGTTCCAGCTGTAATTTAGGACAGGTCTTTTTTCTGAAGAGTCCTTCTGCATTGGAGAGATAAAGACCCACCTCAGGCTGAGTTAATGTCTCTTAATGGGAGATGCTATCTCCAGTTTCCTGCCTCCCATTTATGCAAGGAGCAGAGCTTGATGTCCTGTCAAGTGCGGATGAAATGCCAACAGCAGCTCTCAAGGCCCCTTGTATTTTGAGTAGGGCTCTCTGATCTGATCCTGCTTTTTGATGGCTCTGGGTGCTCTTCAGACCAGGTGGAGATCTCCTCTGGGCACCGACCCGTCCTTTGACTCAGCAGCATTTGGAGAGCGTGGTGGTGGCACGCAGGGGAGGACGGTGGCACTGGGCAACCTGCCCAGGTGCTGTGCAGATGGCATCAGGCACTTCCTCAGCTGGCACCTTCCTCCTGGTGCGGCCGGCTTTCTGCAAGCCCCAGCAGCTTGTGGGATGGAGCCGCAGAGACTCTCAGAGCCCAATCGTGTCAGGCATTTTAGATCTGCCGGCTCATTTCGATTTCTTGCAGAGCCCACATTTGGCAGGTTTGGCATTTTAAGTGGCTTTTAGAGCTGCCTTTGCTCTTCATCCTCCTCTCTTCCCCCTCCCTTCTCCATTGGGGGCTGGCTTTCAGAGCCCTCCTTTCAAGGAGGTTCTTTTGCATAAAGTAGAAAAATATGCAATGCATAGAAAAATTCAAGCACAATACAAGCGGCAGTTGAAAAAAATGCTGCTTTTTATGCAGCAAAGTCCTGGACTGGCACTGAAGATAGCCAATGCTGCCTTTTATCCCCCCTCCTCTGTGCTCCATGAGTGCATGGCCTTGACTCCTCTAATCACACAGTGACACGCAGAGACACGCAGGGTCAGCTCCTGGGCCAGGTCTGGGCAACCAGCTCCCAGCTGATCCCCACAGCAGAAGCAGGGCTGATGTGGGAGAGCCTTTGAGGTGGTCAGATCCACAGGGTGATGGCCCAGCATGGCAAGGGCAGATGACCTATGAGAAAGCCGGGGAGGGACTGCTTACAACGGCATGTAGCAAAAGGACGAGGGGTGATGGTTTTTAAGCTAGAGAAGGATAGATTTAAATTAGACATTAGGAAGAAGGTTTTTACCATGAGGGTGGTGGAATACCGAACAGGTTGCCCATAGAGGTGGTGGAGGCCCCATCCCTGGAGACATTCAAGGCCAGGCTTGATGGGGTTCTGAGCAACCTGATCTAGTTAGAGACATCCCTGCTGACTGCAGGGGGGTTGGACCAGATGAGCTTGGAAGGTTCCTTCTAACCCAACCCATTCTATGATTCTGTGGTTCTATAGTCTGAGATTCCTAGCCAAGCACATTGGTCTCTACACCATGCTGCTGGGTGAGGAACACCTCCAGCACACTGTGCAGGGAGGAATGCACTTGGGGTTTGAGCAGCTGCTCCTGAAGCCTTCTTGCTCTGCAGAAATTGTCTTCTGCTGGAAAACCAGGAGCCAAACCCAGCATAGAAGGGGCTCAGCTGTGTGATGGCGGCGTGCAGGACCTGCCCTCAGACTGAGGCCCGAACTCTCCTCCAAGGAGATGTTCGCACACCAAATTTCTATTTTTGACGACAAAACGGTGTAGACACTAAAAATGTCACGTAAATTTATTGCACAGGGGTAACACTGAGAACAAGTCCACCACAACGTAGCCAGCCTTCATAATTGCACCCCCACCTCGTAGGGACTGGGCTGTTCCTCTCTATGTGCCCTAATTCCCATAGTTCTGGTGCTACAGAAGAATCTCAACTTCTGTTTCTCTTCCTTTTTAAAACAGCACTCCTCATGCTTTGCATTGCAGATAAACACTCAAAAATGAAACCAGGAGCCAAAAGACAAGAACATCACATTTTTTTTCACCCAGTTCTGAGATTCTGCAGCTCATTTCATGATTTTGCAGCCGTTGCCAGTAGCGTTAAATCATTTCCCTCCCACCTACCTCCTCAGGGTCCTGGAGGGAGAAGCCAGCAATCCAGGAAAATCCTGGAGGGCTGTGACCACACATGGTGGAGCTGGGAGGGAGCCCTGGAGCTCCCTGGGTGCAAATCTATGGCTCGGTGTGACTTGTACCCCATTGACCAGGGACACTGGGTGCACCCTTGGGGCTGTCACACGGCAGCAGAAGGGTGAAACATCCAGAACATGGTGACCTCGGTGCAGGCACTCAGCACCCTTGAATGCACTCGGTGCTGCCCACACCATGAGATGGCCTCACGGCTCCTTTTGGGGCATGCTTGGGGTGAGGAGGCAGCACTCCCTGATAGACACCAATCAATTTATCATTTCCATCAGGCATCGGATGCCCTGGGTGTCCCCAGCCCCCTGCGTCCATCCCACACTTGGGATGCGGGGGCTGCACACTGAGTGAGTGGTCCTTGCTTACGCAGTGACAGAGTACTTGAACATGTCAGGATCCAGCCCCGGGCTGTAAACCCAGCCCGGTTTGAAAACAAGATTAATTTTATGTGCACAAAGGATTTATGTTTGCTGCTGGGGTGAAGGATCTTGCTGGAAGGATGTAAGAAAAATTGCCTTTCTCATTGAGCAGCAATGGATGACACACGCTCCTTTGCCTTCTTTGGACATCAAGCAGTGTCTTCTCCATGCCCAGGGCAGAGCCTGAAGAGCAAGAACATGTGCAAGGTCCCCATGATTTCCATCTTCCCTCCCTGCCATCTCCAGACCTCCCATTCTCCCCCTTCCCCTTGCAGCTGTGGGACCTGCTGGGATGCCCAAGGGGAAGCCGTTGGCACTGGTCCACGGTGAAGCTGCTGTGGAGGTTACACACATCCCACCTTTGAGATGAAGACAACTGGGCAAGTGATCTGAAAGAAGCTCTGCAGTTACTGGAAGCCTGTGATTTGTTCCCAAAGATGGGTTGTGATTCATCACCAGAGCCTAGGGAGTCCAGCAGCACAGACATCCTGAACGGAGCAGGCTGCAGAGATCCAGCCAGCAGCTATTTCTCCATGGAGGCCAGGAGCAGCCCCAGGAGGGGTGTATAACTGCTTGGCAATGAACTCATCCAGGCTGGTGTGATGTTGTGGCTGCTCCTAACATCCCAGGGAGCAGAGACGTGGTGAGACAAGTCTCTTTGGCTCAGCAGGAAAAGATTTAACTCAGTCCTCTAGCTGGAACCCAAAACATGGCAAGTTTATATTCAAAACTCATGTAGCCAGCATGGACGTGTGTATGGGTTTTGGGGAGCAGGGAAACAAGCCCTTAAGCAGCCTCATGAGGCTGTGGGTGATGCTGCTCCATGGGGGTTGCCAAGTTCAAGGTGGGCTGAGCTGTGACGTGCTTTGAGGCTTGGTCTCCCAGGGCTGATGACATCAAGATCAGCAGTGGTGGGGAGATGTGTCTGGCCTCTGGGTCCATGCTGTGGACCACTGGAGCCAGGGAAGAACACCTCTTGCCACACTTGTAGCCATCCACTGGATGGACATCTCTGATGGTTCTAATGCCAGCCTGGGATGATGACACCCTGGCCCAGCCTGGCTGAGCTCTAGAAGCATCATTCCCCATTTCCAGGCATTTTAGCCCATAAATCCCCTTTTCTGCCTTTTTTCCCCCTGCATAGGGGATGTTTGTTGTTTGTGCACCTAGGGCTGGTTTTGGATGTGTCCACATCTTTCTGCGGTCCTCAGGGATCCCAGGGTGCCTCCAAAGTCCCACAAGATGTGTCAGGGCAGGCTGAGCCCACACCAAACATCTGCTCAGACCTGCTCTGGGGTCCAGGAGGGCTGGCAATGGTCCAGGTCCCTGCACAACCTGCTCTCACAAAGCCCAAAACCTCCATTTGCTGTGGATTTTTTGCCATTTACTGGAGCTGTGGCCAGCTCCAGCTTCACCCACCACTAAAAGAAGCACTCACCAAAGCCCTGGGGACGCCGTGTCTCGGTGTGTGGGGACCAGTCAATTTTGGCAGGATGGATTTTTTTCTCATAAGCCTCATAATCACCCTTGACTTTCTCCATTACAGAATTATTGGCTATTAAAAGCAGTCAGAAACGTTTGGTGGACTTGCCAGCTGCTTCGCTCGGCCACAGCCACTTGTGCTTTGCAGTCATTTGTGGCAGAATAATTCCTACGCAGAAAGCTGCCATTCTGGGAGAGTAAAACCAAACCCTGGACACAGACAGAACCAGGAGGAGCTCAGAATCACAGACTGGTTTGGGTGGGGAGGGGCCTTTTGAGCTCATCTTGTCCAACCCCCTGCAAGGACCAGGGACATCTGCAACTAGAGCAGGTTTCTCAGAGCCCTGGCCAACCTCACCTGCAATGGTGCCAGGGATGGGGCAGCAACCACCTCTCTGGGCAACCTTGGCCAGGCTCTCACCACCCTCAGCATCACACATCTCTTCCTCCTCTTTCGTCTAAATCTCCCTCTTTTCATTTCAAACCATCCTCCCTTGTCCTGTCCCAACAGACCCTGCTCCAAAGTCTGTCCCCATCTTTCTTGTAAGTCCCTTGAGGCACTGAAAGGCCACCAGAAGGCCTCCGTGGAGCCTTCTCTTCTCCAGGCTGAACAAGCCCAACTTCAGTGGGATGCACACAGCCCAGCACACTTACGGATCTATACACCCCCCTGCACATGCTTTCAGCCTCTCTCAGGTTACCTGTCCTCTCCCTCCATGTCCCTCTGCCCCCTTTTGTCCCAGGGGCTTGCTGGCACTTCTCAGGTTTCTCCCACGGCTCAAATTTCTTGCAGACCAACTGCCCAGAGGTTCTGGGAGGGGACAGGGCACAGGGCATCTTGGGCCATACTGGTCCCTTCAGAGCACTATGGAGCATCTCCGTGGTAGGACATTGGTGTCAGGCTGGAAATACTGTGCCAGTGGAGGCTGCTGGGCTGTTTTGGTGCAGGACAGGGCTCCACCATCAGCCAACACCAATATCCTTGCTGCAGAAGGACGCGCTCTTCTGGCTCACCTGAAAGACTCGCCATGGGTTTTGAACCTGTTTTCTATTTCTTTACTTGCCAGTTGACATCTGTCAAGCAGCAAGTCTAGGATTTTGGGATCAGGACAATCCCTCATGCATCCCAGAGGAGATGCTGATAGGACCAGTCTCCTCCCTTCTGATCATTTGTAGGAACAGGCTGTTATGGAGAGCTCCATCCAGCTGCTAGCTTTGGATGATGTTGGGTGCCATCTGTTCCTTCCAAGGCCACCGCTCACATGGTGATGCACCCACCAGTGATCACAAATCCAAGTGGAAAACCAGAAGTGACCATGAGAGCAACATGGTGAAACTATGTCAGCACCCCTCTGCCCAGGAGGTGTTTTCTCACATCACCTCCACGGCTGTGTCCTTGCCACCCCCCACCCCTGGCTGTGAGAGTTGCCAGGATGATGCAGGAGGGTATGAAACACTTTTGTGGTAGGAGCCATCCAACAGCTCAAGCCATGTTTGCAGACATTGTGGGCCCATCACTAGCGTTGACTTGCTGCAGCTGTTGGATGGACGCTGTCAGGGGTGTGAAGGGCTGAGTGGCTGGTGTTAGACCCCAAAGAGCCACAAAACTCCCAGCTGTCACGTCGGAAGGATGGGAAGAAATAGGAGATGTGCTCAAGTGATGCAAGGGGGACTTTGGGGCTACAGGACGTTTATGCCAATGCTATCAGACCTTTTTAGACATTGTGGCGGGGGGGTTGGGACTAGATGATCTTTAAGGTCCCTTCCAACCCAAACCATTCTATGATTCTATGATTTTACTACACCTTCAAATCCTTGATAACCTTCAAGATTTTGAACTTAGGGTTTTTACCTAAATGAAGCCCAAAAGAGATTGAAGGGAAGGAGGAAAATAGCCAAAGCAAGACACTGCAGAAGGAGTGGACTTTTCATATCTGGGGTTAGAGGTCACAAAGGCACCATGATCAGGGTTCCTCTGTCACAGTGTCCCTTCTGAGCACTTCCACCTTGTGCACATTGCCCAGGGACCTCCTTGCCCCAGCCCTGAGCCACAGCTGAGACGGCCCCTCACAGAACCACTTCACATTTCTCGGCTTCACATTTCTCAGCAGCTTTGAACACCAATATCTGAGTTTTCCCACCCAGCAGCCTTCAGAACACTGAAAGATCTGAAACAAAGATAGAGCCAGGAAAAAGGAGGAGAAACCAAACCCCTCTGAGATCAAAGCACTTTTGTCTAGAGATTTTTCAATTAGATCAGGACATGCTCTGGCTGGTTTTCCTTGCTGCGTTCATAATGCAGATGAGGTTCATGTCAGCTTGGCCTCCTTTCCTCCTACCACATTGGCTCCAGTTTCATTTCATTAGCGATGCCCTGCCTTCATTAGTGAATTAATTCCCCAGGAGTTGCACTGCAATAAACCCTACCAGAGCAAGGCCCAGAGAAGCTGCATCGTGGGGCTGGCTGGACAACTGCAAGGATTTTCTAGACCAAAAGGCTTGTCACAGAAATACTAAGAAACAAACAAATTTTATTCAAGCCAGACTTGGAATCTTTGAAGCTTTGTCACCCAAAACAAGACGAGATGTTTTGTGAGTGTTAGATTTGGATTGACCTGTGGGTTGGATATCTAGGAAATGAGCCTTCCTCTCTCTCTTGGGGGACAGACCCCAAGACAAAGGTCAAATCAATAGAAATTCAATGAATTGAATTGTTTTCAGATGTGTTCTGATACACTAGATGGCCTCGGGGGCTTTGGACACCTAGAGAGCAGGTCCTGAGCTGAGCTGGGCTCCCCTGGCTGCAGCGAGGTCTGGCCACATCAGGATGTGGCAGAAGCAGTTGAATCTAGTCTGGGAATGATGAGCAAAGGGAAAGGAGGATAGATAGTGTCCTTGAGGTGATGGCCTGGGGAGCATTTCGTGATCTCCTGGAGAAAAGGGGCTTCAGCATCTCCTCAAGTGACTCCATCCTCAGCCCAGGAAACTTTGACTGCAACATCTTCTGGAGCATCCCATCATGAGGCAACATCTCTCCCTGGAGGAGCCTGCTCCATGTCTCCCCGTTAGCTCTGTGCAGCCCCTGGGGACAATTTGTCTGCCTCCACCTCCAGCCATCACTTCTTCCACTTCCTCTTGGGGTGCAAACAGCACTCTCTTAATAATGGATATTTTGCCTCTTTGCATTATTTTGCAAAGACATTTATGTTCCACACCAAACTAAAGCTCCTGCCCACCCCATTTCACCAGGCTATCAATGAGGCTGGACAGTTGCTGTGCTCCATCCAGGCTCCTTTCTCTTGGCATTAGCAGCATATCCAGGAGGACTTGGGGTGATGCCCATCTCTGTGGGGAAGGGATAGTGCAAAAACCGTCAGTGAGAGAGGGCAGGAGGAAAATCTAGCAATTATGGTCAGGCTCAAAACCCCACAGACAAAGGAAACAAACCCAAATTGGATGATGATGGTGGTGACTATTATCATGGATGTTTTAGTCGCAGCTGTTAATAAAAATAATAGCAGTAATAAAATTGCAATGATGCTAGCAATTGTTCCAACGCTGATGATAATAATGAGATTATTTATTAATTGTGAGCCATTATCAGCATTTTCTAGTGCTTCTGCCTCCCAGACGCAGCCCAAACTCCAGCCCTATCATATTACTGCAAAATGAGGTAAATAAGAAAGACATGGCATAACCATGGAAGAAACACAGGAACAGCAAAGTCTGTCCCTGACCCCTCTGCTGGTTGTCCCCCACCAAACACCCAGTGCCCTGGGGTGGGATCTTTCATTTCCCTCCTTGAAATAGGGTTTGTAGCCTTCAGAGCAGCTGAGCCCCACAAGACACCGTGGGGTGGACAGAAGAGGACCTCAGAGTCATTCTATGGTTTTTGTCATTCTCCACATAGGGCTGACGGAGGGTGGTGGGCACCCATGAGCCCCCGGAGGAGCACGCATCCCTTCTAGGTGCTGCAGCTGCCTCTGCCCTTGGCCTGTTGCTTGAAGGAGGCAAAGCCTCAGCTCCAGATATTGCTGTTTTCTATGGATTTTTCAGTGCTTCCTGTGACCATGGTGCAGGAAGAGCATAGAATCATAGAATGGGTTGAGTTGGAAGGAACCTCAAAGATCATCTAGTTCCAACCCCCCTGCCATGGCAGGGACACCTCCCACTAGACCAGGTTGCTCAAGGCCCCGTCCAACCTGGCCTTGAACACCTCCAGGGATGGAGCAGCCACAACCCCCGTGATGCACGGACAGACTTTCCTCTCAGCTGCTGGCTGCTTCTGCAATGCCACGCTCACGGTGCGAAGTGAGGAGCAGGGGGAGCCAGGTCCTCGTGCTCGAACTGTTGTGTGTGTCAGGCCAGGCATGTGCAGTGAGGTGGCGGCGATGGCTGCGCAGCAAGGGGGAATGGATGTGGCCCATGGCAGGGAGACAGATGTGCAGCAAGGAAGAGGGATGGGTGAGCAGCGAGGTGGGGGCATCCATGTGAGGCAAAGAAGGATGGATGTGCAGTGGAGAGGAGAGATGGATGTGCATTAGTGAGGGATGGATGCATGTTGGGAAGGGATGGATGTGCAGTGTGGAAGTCAGATGGATGTGCAGTGAGGAGGGATGTACAGTGAGGAGAGATAGATTTGCAGTGAGGAGGGATGGATGTGCAGTGAGAAGGACAGATGGGTGTACAGGGAGGAGGTGGGAGGGATGTGCACTGAAGTGGGGAGGTGGACAAGCAGCTGTCAGCATGTGGGGCCCTTGCTCTGCTAAGTGTGTTACTCTGAACCGTGTGAGTTTGCATTAATCCAGGGACCTGAGGTCTGCACGACCTCTGCAGCTGTCCTGATAGCCATCTGCAACAACACACAATGTTCTGGAGCAGCGGGGGGCCAGGACAGGCCAGCCTGGCCCCCCTGCAGCCATTCCCCATCCCCTCTGCTTTGGCTGCAGACGCCAACACCAAGTCCTCTGATCCGACCCTGGTTCATGACCAACAATGGGGTCTCAGTGCTCGCTTAGTCCCACGTGCTCCCCCAACCCTGGCATAAAGGCAGGGGGAGAAGGATGGGGGGGTTGCTTTGGGAGCAGCTCCATGACTGGGTACTGGCTACAAGCCCTGGGAGGGTGTTTGGGGACCACGGTGGCACTGTCACTACTCAGCAGCCTTGTCTCTCCAGCGCAGGGCAAGGAGCACCCAGGATGGCAATGCAACCAGCAAAATCAGTAGAAGACCCCAGAAACCCCCAAGAGTGGGGAGATGGAACACAGCTTGGAGGGACTGCAGAGAGGGAAGGAGCTGGGGCAGGGGTGGTGCTGCTATTTCTAGTGTCACCCCTCCCGAGCTACTGGGAGCAGGGTGTCATTTCACCAGCCCTCCCCAAGGACCTGTTAGCAGTGACATGGGGAGCATGAGAGCCTCTGGCATTCCTCTGCCACCCCCTGCTCCCATGATCCCCCCCCCATCTTTCCCTTCAGTTGGTCTACAGCGCTGGTGCTCTCCCATCACCCCTCATCCTCCCCATGCCCCAGCTCTCCCTGCCCTGTGCTTTTCTCAGGGTCTCCTGCCCTCTCTCCTCCCCACAAGGAATAAATCACCCTCCGGCTCCAACCTCAGCTCTCAGAGGAAACAGCAGCCTGCGTTGCCACCTCCTTCCCACGGGACCTGGCTGCCTCTGGGATGCTGGGAATCTTTCCCCAGATCAGAGGGGGTTCATTTGGGAAAGCTGTCATGAACTGGTGGCTCTGGACCCTCTGGACTCCTGGACACTATGTCCCCCCCCTCCAGATGCTACCCTTCTATGCTCCCCACTCTGACACTTTGCCCATGAGATGGGTCTTGAGAAGGGACCCTGGAGGGGAAGGGAGAGTGGGTTTCGGTCCTTGGCTGGATTGAAAAGCCCCGAAATGCTCCATTTTCCCACCACAGGTAAAAGATTCAGCCATGCAACAGGGAGCTCTGAGCATCAGGACGGAGATCCAGGTTCGCCAGCCATCTCCACATGGTCCCCGTTGGCCAGGTTAACACCATCATCACTGAAAAAACCAATAAACAGTCAGAAGAACATTCTTTGTTCAATCCCCTCCAGTGGAAAGCAATAACACTTGGGCTGCGAATCTTCTCGGCCTCCAAGGAGAAGCTTTTTTTTGAGGACCGGGGGAAAAAATCAATCTAGCAGACTCTGCTTCCAGCTTGGAGAGCTCTGGAGAGATGAGCCCAGCCCTGACGTGCTCCCTGGTGGCATCAGGGAGGGAGCAGAGCCCATCCAGAGTCCAGCTCTCCTCCTCCTCCATCCCTTGGCACCAGCCCATTAGGAAAGAGGGTTTTGTCTATCGGCCCAGCACATTAGGAAATGTAACAGGCTGCGCCCAGAAGCTTCCCCCGGGGTCCATTAGCACCAATGGATCCTTCCTCCAGCTCGGCGGGTCCCAGAGGATGCATTTGCTGATGATTTTCTCCCCTGGTGCAGGAGGAATTGTCTGGGACAGGGTGCTGGCAGGGCTGGTGCCTGGTGGGAGGAAGGGCTGACCTGCTGCTCTGGGTGTGGGGTGCTCAGATGTAAGGCGGGCTCTCAGATTGATGTGACCACCCCATAGATGTAAGGGTTGAACACACAGGCATGATCCAGGTTGGTAACGCATTTTTTGGCTTGGCATCAAACCCCAGAGCTCCAGGATCATGTCTGAGGTCTCTGCTCATCCCTGAGGCCAGAGGTGGGAGACAGGGTGAGGTTCTCCAGGGCACATGCAGAGAAACCAGTCCGTTAACACATCTGTGAGGACAAGCTGTTACTAATTGCCGAAGAAGGCAGTGAGGATCATCATGTCACCTCAGCATGGGCACTGCCATCACACATGGAGCTGTCTTAACCCCCAAGTAAAATGTCTTGCTTGTGTTTAATTCTTTCCTGCGGTCGTTGTCTCTTCCACAGGTATAAGAGCGTGGTGACACCCCGACGGGCAGCGGTGGCCATTGCTTGCTGTTGGATCGTCTCCTTTCTGGTGGGACTCACCCCTATGTTTGGCTGGAACAACCTGAACAAGATGCGGAGGACTCAGGAGCTGAATGCCAGCCACACAGAGTTTGTCATCAAGTGCCAGTTTGAGACAGTCATCAGCATGGAGTACATGGTGTACTTCAACTTCTTTGTTTGGGTCCTGCCTCCCCTGTTGCTGATGCTGCTCATCTACCTGGAAGTCTTCAACCTCATCCGCAAGCAACTCAACAAGAAGGTCTCCTCCAGCTCCAACGATCCCCAGAAGTATTATGGGAAGGAGCTGAAGATCGCCAAGTCTTTAGCATTGGTCCTCTTCCTCTTCGCACTCAGCTGGCTCCCTCTGCACGTCCTCAACTGCATCACCTTGTTCTGCCCATCCTGTGAGACGCCGCATATCCTCACCTACATAGCCATCTTCCTCACCCACGGCAACTCAGCCATGAACCCCATCGTCTATGCCTTCAGGATCAAGAAGTTCCGGACAGCCTTCCTGCAGATCTGGAACCAGTACTTCTGCTGCAAAACCAACAAAAATGTCAGCACCACCACAGCCGAGCTGGGCAACTAGGAGCTGGGAGAGAGCAGGGAGAGGTCCTCCATGGCCAGCTCCATCCCCATCCAGTGGCTGTTCCTGCTGCCAGGGGATGGGGTGGGAGGACCTGGGAGGGCTGGGATCACCAACCCTGTGCAATTTGAAGAGCCGTGTCCCGTGGCTGCCCCAGGGGGTTATTTATTCACAAGCATCGTACTGTTTTGATATTGTAGCCTGCAATGTTCTTTTCCTTTTTTTTTTTTTCTGTTTGTTTTTTTTTTTTGGTTTGGTTTTTTTTTTTTAAGGTTTGCCAAGTATTTAAGGAGAAATTGTACAGACAAAGGCGCGGTTTATCTTCATGCAAATAAAATAAAATGATAAAAACCACCCAGGAGGCCATTGATGGAGACCTCTGGCTCCTTGGAGCATGGCGGTCAGTGATGCTGGGGGGACCTCATGCCCTGGCCCCACATCCATGGACCCATGGGGGTATGGGAGTGAAGCTGCTGAGAACCAGGAGAACCCAGGGCAATGGGATTTCTGCAGCTCTGAAGCTGGGAGCTTTCAAGCCCTTTTTTTCTCCTCCATAACCAGGGAGAGAAGAGCTGGGCTGAAACATGGGGAGCGCAAGGAAAAGGCATCCCATGGCAATGCCAGCACCCACAGGGTAATGAAACACCACCCCACAGAGCAAAGGGTCCGTCTCCAACTCTCAACACTACCAGAGAGGTAGGTATGGGGGGAAAGGAAACCCTTAAGTGTAACCGCAGAGTACTCTGCAAGAACTACCCTTTGCTGCCCCGATGGCTCCCAATGGCCTGCAGCAGCACCCACCATCACTGTGAGCTGCACCCAGGAGCTGTGTCCCCTCCTTTCTTCTCTCACCTTTTCCTTTGGTTTTGAGCTATTTTTCATGCTTCTCTCCTGCCTGTCTTCTATGCAAGGCAGTAGGAAATCTCTCCCAGCTCTCTGGTCTCATCTCTCCCACATCACTCCCTACCACCCTCCCTGTGCAATCAAAAACTTTTGATCAAAACTTTATGGGTCAATGCAGCCACGTCCATGGCCCAGGGGAGCAAAGAGGCACCTGCACCTATTTGGGAGCAAGTGGGAGATGTCCACAGGCCACCATGTCGATGTTGTTGCTGCCACAGGGGCATTTAACCCCCCCCTCCCCATATGTCTGCCTCAGATTTCGCCGTGAGCAGGGACTATCATTGGTCACATTTGAGGAGTGGGTGGCTGGAGATGGACCAGCACACCCACCCAGCTCTGTGGTCCCTACACACTGCAGCAGGATCTCTTCCAGGGCTGAAGAGGTGGTGGGAAGAGTTAATCTGAGTTACTTGGGGTTCTTTCCTTACCGGCATCTCTTGTTCACCAGTCTCCCATTGGAAACACACTTCCTATGACCCTTCCCAGGAGGGCTGTGCCCCTCAGATGTCACCAACGGGCAAAGTGACTGCAGCAAGTTCCTGCAGGGGTGGGAGGGGGAGCAGAGAGGAAAAGGACCTTGGGTGGGTGAGATTTATTAGCCGGCTTGTTAGCTGGCTATGGAGAGCAGTGCTGAGCACGGGCAATGGGGCTGCTGGGTGTCCCCTTCGACCACTGTGCCCAGAGGGAGTTCCTTCATTTCTCTGAGAGGAAGAGGAGGGCTGCAAAGAGAGGAGATGAGGAGCTCAGCCTCCCACAAGGCAAGGACCTCAACATATTGTATCCAGGCTCCTGGCTCAGACCACAGTGGTCAAAACAGAAGCGGAGGAGAAGAGCAATGGCAAAGACAGGAACAAATCCTTCCTTTGGACCTCATTGTGATGGAGGGGCCCTGAACACCCTCCCAGCCTCCTTGAGGTGAAGACCCCTAAATCCTTTATCAATAGTGCCTGAGGATGCTGCCACCCAAGGCTAGTGCAGAGAGAACCCTCCTACCCCATGCCCTTGGTCCCTTTGAAGAGCAGTAGCTTGGTCTTGAATTAGAGCTGCCATTTCCCAAGTACAGGGCTGATTATTTCCCACTCGCCCCTGATTTCAGCCAGAGGCTGCTTTCCTGGAACTTATGCTTTTGCCTGATCCTTGCTAAGATGCCCATAAACCTGACGACGGGGATGCTCATAAATTAAAAGGCATGTGAATGGTTGCTCTCAGAAAAAAAAACATAGAGTGGATTTTTCCACTCCATGCTCTCCAGACCTTTCCCGGGAAGTGCTCACTAAAAGCAGTTGCTGTTACCCACTCTGGTCCCCTGTGGGGTTCCAAGCACAGGTTTTGCCCTCCAGGACTGCATTAAGAGTCCAGAAAGGGCACAGCATGCAGCATGACACAGGCTTGGAGATGCTGGTTCTACCCTGTGTCAGCAAACCTGCAGCTACCAGAGCCCACTCCCAACCCCTGTTCAACACTGGTCAAAGCCACATGCCAAGATGCCAGGGATATGAAGAGGGTCAGGACATCCCCAACAGTGTCCAAGGCCAAGTGTGAGCATGCTTGGAAGACTTGCTGCTGACCTGCCAGCAGGACTGCAACCTCATGGAATCATAGAATCATCATAGAATCATAGAATAGAATCATAGAATCACGGAATGGTTTGGGTTGGAAGCGACCTTTAAGATCATCTAGTTCCAACCCCCTGCCATGGCAGGGACACCTCCCACTAGACCAGGTTGCTCAAAGCTCCATCCAGTCTGGCCTGAACACCTCCAGGGATGGAGCATCCACAACCCCCTGGGCAACCTGTGCCAGTGTCTCACCGCCCTCACAGTGAAGAATTTCCTCCTAATTTCCAATATAAATCTCCCCTCTTCCAGTCTGAAGCCATTACCCCTCCTCCTATCACTACAAGGCCTTGTAAAAAGTCCCTCTCCCTAACCTTCTTGTAGGCCTCCTTCAGATGCTAGTAGGCCACAATGACCTCCACCCTGGTGGCATCATCCCTAGTCCCAACCAGCTTGACCATCTACTGGGATAAAACTTAATCCAACAATGCCCTCTGATGGTGGAAACATGTCTGCTGTGGCCCATGCTGTGCTGGTGCTGAGCCCTTGGGAACAGCAATACCCCCATGGACCTCAGCTTGGGCACAGAGAGCAGGTGACTGAGGGCAGACGGAGACAAAGCAGAGGGGTGCAGGAGAGATGCTGCAGAGAGGTTTCAGATATTTAACCATAGGCACTGCCTGGCTTTGCTCTCTGGTGGCACCAAGGACGGGCTGGGCTCAGATCTGTAGCTACCCAGGCTGGATTTGCACCCATGTTTGCAATGCCAGGGCCTGCCAGGACATGCCATTCTAAGGGCAGGATCTGGCCCATGACCAAGCTGGCATACGGCTGGGAGAGCTCCTGTCCTCTCCCTGTGCCAGACCCATCAGCCCCAGGGGGAGGCTGTGCTGGCAGAGGAGGTTACACCGCGCTGCTGACCCCGGTTAACGATGTGCTTCCTCAGCTTGATGGATCTGTCTGGGCTCTTTGTTAATAAACAGCATCTGACCCGAGCTGTCCCAGAGCTGCAAGGAATGAGGCATCTTTCTGCACATGAGCTCTCAGTAGCTAACAGGGCTGATTCCTCCTCTAGATAACGCATTGATATGTCCTGCCCCCGCCATCGCCTGCCATGGGGAGGGGTTGCTGGTGGCAGTGCGTGGCTGGATCATCGCATCACTGCCGTGGATAAACAAATTGTGCTTCTATGAGGAAACATCAACACTGACACAGTTTTGATGCTGCTATTTTTTTTACCTCCTGGCCAGAATAATTTTCCAGCTTCAGAAGGAAACTTCTCCCCATCCTCCTTGTTGGGTTGCTTCTGGTTTAGTCATCTTCAGATGTGTTTTATAAAGCTGGTCCTTTCTTTCCAAGCTCAAAAACCATCTGCTCCACCCGTGGTTATGAACCTGCAGCATCCCTGGCAGCTCTCTTCCCTCTACCTCTTCCCACCCAAGCCAACCACAGAACAAGCAGGACAGAGTGGTTTGAGCTTTTTTATTAGGACCAAAGCCCCTTGTTTTATTGTCACAGGTGAGGAGACGTTCAGAGAGGACCATGCCATGGCAGGCTGAGGTGCAGACTCCCCCCAGAGCACTGACAGGGAGGGGACAGGCCAGCGGGCAGCAGAGGCCATGGCCAGGACCATCACCATGTGCCACACTACTGCCCAGCAGCTGCAGCATCCATCAGGGGTAAAGCAATGAGATCTGAGTCCTGTGAGGACACCGCTGCTGAGAGACCACAGGGATGAGGTGGGAAACCATGTCCCAGCCACTAATCTAATGCAAGACAAACCCAGCCCAGCTCTTCTACCCTCTCCTGCCCCACAGAATTCAAGGGCAATCCTTTAACTCTGCTTTTCCACCCTGCAGCCCCAATTCACACCCCTTTAAACTTGCCCCTAGCCCCAGTACCTGCCCCTCATGGGCACCCAGCTCCTGGTGTCCCAGGTCTCTGAGGCCTGCCTGCAGATTGGGGCTCTGCCCGTCATGCTGTCCATGCATCTGCCAGGTACAACAGCCTCCACCTGCATCTTCATCCCCTTGGTCATATTTACAGCCCTCCCTCCACCTTGCAAAGGGGCAGGTTTCTCTCAGGCTCTGCAGCATCCCACCCCATCAGCACATCTCCAGCCATGCGATGAGGAAGACCCAAGCTGGGGCTACATCAGTGGGGTGGTAAGGTCTAACCCAGGATGCTCAACCCACCCCATCCCCGATGAAGTGATCCACCCTCCCACAGCCCAATCTGGACCTACCTTGCTCTTTGTCTTGTCCTCCAATCTGTCCTCACTTGGGCACTGCAGGAGAGCACAGGAGATATACATCCCCTGAACTCCCCTCATCTTCCTCTGCTTTTGACTTCCAGACATGAGCCAGGGCATAACCAACCCGCTCATGTCTGCACACCAAGGTGAACCTACACACACCATCCCTGTGCACACATGCTCTGAGAGATCACACCCACCACCATCACTGCCTGCTCTGGTCTGGCTCGCCCCCAAGATCCCAGCCTGGGTGACTCCCAGGTGCTGGTGTGTCCCCAGCACAATGAGAAGTTCATCCTCGCAACCAGCTTCACCGTGTGCCTGCATGGCTGTGCTGAGAACCCTGCCTGCAGGACAGTGTAGCCAGGGCCAGCTGGGTCAGTGCTCACTGCACTGGCTGGTGGTTTGAAGGGACCGCTGGAGATCATCTCATCCAAGCCCCCTGCTCCAGCAGGTCACCCAGAGCAGGGGGCCCAGGATCTTGTCCAGGAGCCTTTGGAATCTCTCCAGAGAAGGAGACTCCACAACCTCTCTGGGCAGCCTGGGCCAGGCTCCCACACCCTCACACCAAACAAGTTGCTCCTCCTGTTCCAGTTGAACCTCCTGGGTTCCAGTTGGTGCCCGTTGCCCCTTGTCCTGTCCCTGGGCACCACTGACAAGAGTCTGGCCCCATCCTCTTGTCCCCCATGGGCCCTTTAGCTCTTGATCAGCATTGATCAGATCCTCTCTGAGGCTTCTCTTCTGCAGCTCAGCAGCCCCAGGGCTCTCAACCTTTCCTGGGCACAGAGATGCTCCAGGCCCCTCAGCATCTTCACAGCCTCTGCTGGACTCTCTCCAGTAGCTTCTTGTCTCTCTGGAACTGAGGAGCCCAGCACTGGACCCAATACTCCAGAGGTGGCCTCACCAGGGCAGAGTAGAGGGGGAGGAGAACCTCCGTTGACCTGCTGGCCACAATCATCTTAAAAGAAGCCCTGGCACCAGCTGCCACAGAAACAAGCAGCAACCCCATGCCACACCAGCAGCTCTGTATGTTCAGCAGAGACCGAGGATGCTGGGCTCCTGCCAGACTGGAGCTGTGTGGGAAGTAGGGCAGAGCGTGTCTTGGGGCAAGTGTGTGCCGGGAAGCCATGAGAGGAGAAATAATAGAAATGACATGTGTCCGAGGACACACCACCACTTGAGAAACACCCTCCTGCACCTCCGTGCAAGGGCTGGGCCGGGTGCTCTGCTGAGGCAGGGAAATGTGAGCTGGGAAGTCTGGGCAGGATCCCGAGACATAAATCAGAACAACCCAGGTGCGAGGGCAGGGGGTTCAGCACAGCCCCCCCAGGCAATCTTGGGACACAAGTGCTGGTAGACACAGGGAGAAGTGACTGTCCCAGCCTCCACCAGCACCTCTGGTCCTTTGGCTCTGCAGTTTCTGGTTTCCTCCCCATTTTTGGCCATAAATGAGGAAAGGCAGTTTCAAGATGCTTCAAGACCATAAACCCAAGAAGCCTGAAGTTCCAGCTCCACAGAGCAGCCCAGTACCCTTAGGATCCCCCATCACCACGATCCAGGGACAAACCACATCACTGCAAAAGTGAGAAGAGGACAAGGCAGGCAAGGAGACCCGCTCCTCTACCTCCTCGGCCAATCTTACCTTTCACATCAAGTTTGCAGTCTACGGAGGCTTCTCCCAAGGGGTTCACAGCTTTGCAGGTGTAGATGCCCCCATCAAAAGGGCTGGGCTTGCGGATTTCCAGGGAGCAGACACCCTGCTCAATCATTGCTATGTATTTGGGGTCTTCTCGTATCTCCATCTGATTTTTCATCCAGATGATTTTGGGCTGGAAAGCAGCAGGATTTATTTTTTTGTTTAAGGCAAGGAGAGAAGCGAGAAATCAAAGCGGCCCCAAAATGCAGCCAGCTCCTCCTGCTTTTGCCTTGGCCCTGACTGAAGCTGGTGGCCATGGTGGGATTCACAGTCAGAAGTAGTTTGAAGAGCAAATTCTCCCCTTCTTGAGCCCTAACCACTGCTCCACACCTTCCCCAGTGCAGAAGGAAACAAGACGTGGCTTGAATTAAGAAAGAAACACCCCAAACTTGCCCCAGTTTGACTCAGAGGGTAGTTGCATCCCCCTAACCTCATCCAACCCTAACTCAACATGACCAACCATCTCCCAACACCTCCAGCCACCTCGCAAAAACCCCACAAGCAGAGGCGGTGTTGTCCATGGAGGAACCACTGACCTGAGGGAAGCCCCGGACGCAGCAGAAGAGATGTGTGCTGTAGCCCCGGGTGGTGGTTCGATCTGTCAGGGGCTGGGTGAACTTTGGAGGCTCCATCATGTCCCGTTGAGGGATCTTCTCTGGCTGGTAAGTAGTTTCTAAGAAAATAATTCATTCTAGGTTGAGACAGAGCTTGGGCTCCTGGGCTGACAAGCACATGGTCACAGGGATTCAGCCCAAGGTACCCCAAACACTTCTGCTCCCTCACACAAGCCAGACACCATCTGGCCTGATCTGAGGACATGGCCTTCAGCTCAGACCATCTCTGTCTATAAATCCCTCATCCACCCATCCCATGTTATTGCCCAGCCCCTGAGGGGGACAGGGGAAATGCCAGTCTGCAAAACAACACCATGATGCGTGTTATGTGCAGCAGATCCAGGCCAGGCACCTCTCTGGACCTCCTACTGCATCCCCGGAGTTCAGTGCGCAGAAATAGGAGCGGAGGTAAACTCTGCAGGTGGCAGAGGCCCCAACTCACTGTGTGCTACCAGGGAGCAGGATGGAAACAGCTGGAGGGAGAGCAGGGATGTGGGATGCTGGTTTGGAGACATGGCCCTGAGGTGGACCAATGCTGGGGTCTCCTCATCCGCTGTCCCTGAGCTGCAAAGCCAAAGCCAGGGCTGGTCCTCACTCCCCCTGGCTCCTGCTTCGATTTCACCCCAGGGATCTCCATGCCTGGATCCCTCCCAGGGGGCTGACCATGGCACAAGCCTTCCCCAAAGGAGAAAGGTGTAGAAGGAGGACAGGGGACCTCTGGACACTGGGCATGCACGGCCTCACCCCTGCAAGGCTCGTCCTGGGGACCAGCCCAGCAGCATCACCACAACACTGAGGAAGCCCCACTAGCCCCAATAGGTACAGGACCCCTCTTGCCCCCCACCATCCCCAGCCCCTTAGCCAGGTACTTGTCCGCACTTGTCTTCTTGATGTTGGCCACCCCAGAGGCGACGGCTGCTTTCTCGCTCAGCCCACAGGCGTTCTCCGCGAACACCCGGAAGGAGTAGGTATTGCCAATGATGAGGTCAGAGATGGTGCAGCTGGTGCGGGTGCAGTGCTCCAGCGCCGTGAACCATTTCTGGGAGGAAAACAAAAGAGTGGTGAAGAAAGACCAGCTGTCCAAAGGATGGAGAAGGCATCAGGAGGGGTGAGGATGAGCAGCTGCCCCTCTCCTGTCAGGGCACCCCGAGCACCAGGAGTGCCCAGACTCACCCCACTCTTCTTGTCTGACTTCTGCACCACGTAGCCCTTGATATCAGAGTTCCCGTTGTCTGCCGGGGGGGTCCACTCCAGGGCCACATTAAAGCCCCACACATCCACCAGCTTGAGGTTCTCAGGGGGGCCTGGTGGCTCTGCAAATACAAACCTTCACAGGGTGCCATCCTAATTTGCTCCCCCTGCATTCCATGCCTTGACCATCCCTCACTTTTAATCTCTTGTCATCCTCTTGCAGCACACAAGGGATGAGAAGCTGCAACGGGCGTGGGCTGGAAGAAACTCAACATCCCCAGCCTGAGGAGTTCACCTCCATGATCCTAGAGAAGTTCCCACCGGAAGAGGGACCTCAGAGTCCCTTGCCTTGTTGCTGACCCTGGCCCGTCCCACACAGAACAAGAGCTACCCCCAACCAAGGTGCAGAAATGAGCCCCAGAGCAACCCTGCAGGGTCCCATCCCCAGCCTTACCAATCACTCGGATGTCCAGGGTAGCCTTGGCCTCTGCTCCATTTATCCGCACGGTGAGGTCATACTTGCCCGAGTCGCTGCGCTGCGCGTTGCGGATGTAGAAGATGGTGTCCCTATCCGTGTTGCGGATATTGATACGGCTGGTGTCCAGGGGCTGGTCACCCTTGGTCCAGATCACCTCCGGCTGCGGCTTCCCCTGGACCAACCCACACAGGCAGGTTAGGAGCCACCAAAGTGCATGGTCCCAGCAGGTTCTGCTGGGAAGGATGGGTGGGCAGAGCCACCTCGTTTTGTCTGGGCAGTGTTGGCCTGGATATGGCCTCTCCCATCCAGCAGTCCTCAGGGAAGAAACTACAGCCTATCCCTGCCAGAGCCACTGAGAGGAAGACATCAGGCTCCAGGGATGATGCTGGAACACACTAATCCCTCTAAGTTCTCATGGAGCAAGCCCAGCTTTACTTGCCCAAGACATTGCAGGCAGAGCTGTGCTCCTGTTGCTCAGGCACTGAGCCCATGCTCAAGCCTAGCAGCAGAGGCTCAAATTCAGCATCCTGGGCCAATTCATGCCTGGAGCACGGCCAGCACAGGCTCCCAACTGCCTACAAGATGTGGCATGGGCATGTCCCTCACCTCAGGGGCAGCTTTCTGCCTCTCACTTCCTCCTGCATGACCAGCACGTTTCAGGGCTGTTTTTTTCCATCCCAAATGCCATGGTGGAGATGCTTTGGTGATGGTCCGGACAGTATGAGATAGGTCACTTAAGGAGACCCTCCAGCTTGGCCCGCCAGTGCCAGTATTGCTCCCCCATCACACAGGCTTGGAGCTGCCCTGCTCCAAAGGCAGCTTCTTTCCTCAAGGAGACCCCCACTGTTGTGCTGTGGGGTCCTGTGGTAGTGTGTTTGGGGTTGTCCCATTTCTAACACCATCAATAAAGACATAGCAGAAGAAAAACGGGAGCTAGGCAGGAACAGGAGAGAGGTTCCCATCCCATCTCCCACCCTTGGCCCATGAGACACAGGGACCAGGACAAGCCAGCCCACAGCTGGCCCCAGGCATATCATGATGGCTAGAAAAGTCACTGCAGAAGCTAACCTGCAGTGAAAAAGCCTGGGGGGTTAAATCCCAAATCATCTACCTACCTGGAAAGGGATCATCACGTTCACGGCATCTCCAACATGCCTGACATAAGTCTGCCGCAGTTGACGGGGCATGCGGATCTTCGGGAGCTCTGGGGACAAGAAAGTCATGCCCATGGGGTCAAGGAAAACAGTCTCCATCTGGCTGACCTGCTCCACACATCCACCTGCCTGGCCATCAAGAAATCCCACCCTGAAACACGGCCACCTCTTCCCTCTCATCTCCTGGACAATGCTTGCTTCCTTGCAGGGCCTTGCCAGCCTACCCCATGGCCTGCACCCCAAAATTGCATCCATCCTGGAGATACCAGGTCACCAACCCAACAGCACCACCTCAATGGACCATTCACCCCCTTCATTATAGCCAGGCCACAGAGACCAACGTGGACTTTACCAGAAGAGCCACAGCACAACCTACATGGTAGCAAGGCAGAGGACAGCATCTCCCAGTTCAGAAATATCTCTCCCCCAGCTCAGAAAGCAGCCATTCCAGGGGTACACAACCCAACTTCCAGGAAGGACAAGGCCCGCCAGACCTCCACCTTCACCGTGTGCTCAAGGCCATCAAGAGCCCAGGGTGGTGCATGGTTACTCACAGCAGAGCTGTGAAAGCCCCAGGCTTAAACCAAAGGCTAATGTCCCCAAGGGAACATAACAAAGATAAGCAAAAAACCCACTGGAGAATGCTGATGGAGCGTGTGTCTCCTTCCCAGGGTGAAAATAGCAGCTATGTAACCCTACCGGTTCGGTGCTGCTCGGTGATCCTTCTGGAGAGGCTTTGGGTTTACGTGAGCCCCTCATAAATGGGGTGTGTGTCTCTGCTTGGATTAAACGTGCTGGAGCTTAGCTCTGGGGAGGGGGCACGGCCAGAATTAAACCAGGACTGAGCGATGGCTAAACAGCTGTAAGCGTGAAACGTCGGCGGTGGGCTGGGGAGGGCAGGAGATGCCCAGAGGTCCCAGATGGCCCCACCGACAGCTGAGATGGTCCCTCCTCTGCTCAGGCTGCTATTCACTCCACGGATCCACGCATCACTGCTGCCACTTGGGCTCGTCAGTCTCAGCAGGCCAGAGAAATCTGACCTCGATGGAGGAATGTGGATTCATGGGTGTTTTCCTCATCTTACATGTGCCTGGCTTGGCCAGAGAGGGCTGGCTGAGGTTGGTGGCCCAGGTGACATGCTGTCATGGGTGGGAAGGCATTTTTTCTGCCCCGGCTCCCTGCAAAACGCAACTCCCACACCAAATCTTCATCTGGTTTCTCCTCGTCTCTCTCCACCTCCCAAACCCACTCGTCCCACCTGTTTTTAAGCTCTCTGCCGTCTGTATCGCTGCTATTTAAAACCCCTTGTGATGCTATAAATGAACCACTGAGAGGTACAAAATGGAGTCCCAAATAAAGTGTGAAGACCAGAAGGTAACAGATGGGACAGAGAGGAGATGACTTGTGCACCCAGCGCACACCAGTGTAGCTGATGTGGACACGGGGAGACAGAGAGTCATTGAGGAAAGCCTGAGGGACATTTGAGCAAAGCCTGAGGAACCTACCCCAAAAAACAGATAGGGCTGTTTCAAACGAAAAGCAGAAGGTGGCAAGAGCTGTTTGCTGGTGAAGAGTTTCAGTTAGTAAAAAGAAAAGAGAGAAGAAAAAAACCCCGCTAGCAAGTTGGGTGTGGGTCATTCAGCTCTCAACTGGCACACGTGGCTGGGACAAAGCTCAGGCAGAAGGGACCAGGTTGAGCTGGTGAGTGCAGGACAGGACTGGAAGAGGGAAACGTGAGCCAGTCCCCTGTGCCTCAGTTTCCCCAGCCCCACAAGGTATGGTGGGATGCTTCTGAGATCTGGAGGTGAACATGGCAGCAGACACCAACCACTAAGCCATGTTCACCTCCTCTGAGCAGACTGAGAGGATGGACCCTGCAGGACCTTTCCAGATGCTGGTGGCCTTCTCCAAGCCTTTTGCTATGAAAAGCTGACGGTTCCTGGAATGACTGTTGTTATTATTGTCACTATTTTAAGCAGCTGAAAAATCTGACATGTTCTTTGAGTAGTAGGAAAACTTGTGCGCTAGTAATTCCTTATAAAGGGAAAATAAGTCTGTATTTGCTGTCTGATAAGTGAAAACCACCCTTGCGACCATACATCAGCCTCAGCGCATTCACAGCACCCCGGGAGGAATGTGAGTCCTGCCAAGCATGGGAGCAAGTCATTCATTAGCGAGTTCAGCATGATTAAAGTTCCCATGCTCCAGACTCCCAGCTCTTGACTAGCTCCAGCTCAATAAACAAAGCTGTGCGATGTGTGTGTGATGGCACGTTAGAGACGTAAGCATGGCCAAGGAGAAGAGATGGGCTGGAAGTGAGGCTGCTTCTGAGCTCTTGCAGTGAAATGGGAAAAGGTGGCTCTGCGTTTTGAGTCCTTCACCCCCAAAGCTTCACCATCTGCAAGATCAGTGTCTTGGGAAGGTACTCTATGCCACCCCAAGGGAAGTGGACACAGTTATGGAGAATAACACCTCGGTCAAAGGCTGGATTGAGATGTGTGAGAGGGCAGAGCCTGCTTGGGAATGACGCGCGGCAGGAGCAGGACTTACGGAGGATCTCTCTGATGAGGACTGGCTGCTCCAAAGTAGCCGGGACACTGGCACCACTGGCACTGACAGCCTTCACCCGCACTTGGATCTTGTCACCAGAGCTAAGGTCCTGGATCGTGTAGCGGGTGGAGAGGAAAGGCTCCTCGTTCACAGTCGTCCAGTCTGTACCTATGATGAACCCAGCAGAGCACCTCAGGCATGCAGTGGACAGACAGACACATACCCTAGACAGCATGGTCAAGCCATGGGAGACAAAACGCAGAGGCAAAGAAGGCCTTCCTTGCAAAGGCTGAATGATTTGGGGCACCAGCAGAATAAGATATCTCAGAGAGGAGGTTGGCCACCCCACCCTGGCAAGGAGAGTGGGATGTGAAATGCTGGCAGATGTTCAACTGTTGAGCGGGGGGCTATTTGCAAATAAGAAAGGGCATTAGACCATCAAACATGCTCCCTGCTGACCTTCCAGGTGCATTTCTGGAAGTAGCTGAGATCCTTTGACCACCCTGCCAGCCAGTCTGCTCCACTTACTGCCCCAGGATAACTCATTGAAGCTCACCATGTTTCCCAGCATATCCTCCACATCGGGCAAGGTCAGCTCATCACCTGCCACCAGCCAGCTAGACCTCTTCAACTGTTCTTTCTGCTTGGGCATCTCAAAATGAGCCCACAACCGAGACATAGAAGCCTTCCCACATCAGCCAGCTAACACAGCTTTTCACTGTGTTGAACCTCCTAAGAGGTTTCCCAGTTGGAAAACAGACTGCCCCAGTCACCAAAGGGGTGGGTGTCCCAGGAGGTTAACTAGAGCAACCCACATGTGCCAGGGTTTGCTAAGCCACCACATGCATCTTCAGACAAATAAGGTTTTCCTGTCAATGCCATGAGACCAGCCAAATCCCACTAGTCCCTCTTTCCCCTCACCACTGGCATTCCTCAAACCAGTCCTCACTCAAATCTCACTGCATTTTAGCCAACGAGGTTCTTGTACCAGCCCAAATACAGCAGTCGTGGAGCCCATGTGGTTATCACTGAATGACTAGAGCTCTCCTGTCACCCAGCCAAGCCCAAAGCAAGCTAGGAGAGCATCCAAAACTGTGACCTTTGGGTGGCTGTCAGCCAATACCCTCCAGGAATGGCTGCATCTTTCCTTGTCCCATGCAAGGGCCTCCTCACGCATCTCATCCAGCCATGGTTACCTCCTCAGTTCCCAGCCCAATGATGACAGCCTCCCACAGCCAAGCACATGTTGGTTGTGCCTGTCACAAGCTAAACGGCCAAGGGTCATAGATCAAGCTTCCCAAAGTCCATGGACCACCTGGGTCTCCCAAACTACTCCAGCTTCATGCAGCACCCAGCCCACTAGCCCCAGCCACCTCTTGCAGATCCCCCCCACAGATTATCCACTCTCACCCCAAAGCCAAGCAGGTCTTTAAGAGAGTGCCCAAAATACAAATCTCACCCACCTACCCCATTCCACCTACCAGCAATGCAACTGGAGAACCACAGACAATGGTTGCTACCCACCAGCCCACCTCCATCCTCCACAGCCATCCTCCTTTTAGGCATCTCAAGCCTCTCTTGCTCTGCCCAGGGTCCTGTCCTCCCTCATCCTCCCACCTTATCCCCATACTTCATTTTGGCCAAACAAGGGAGAATGGGATCTTCTGCCTCCTGAGCTCTTGTATCACCATCCCAGCCCTAAGTCTCTGCAGAACTGGAGTTCATCAGAGACCTCAGTAGGTATGCTGGTCTTTACTCCACCCTCTAGTTGGACATGACAGTGACTTTAAACCCAGTCCAGCCTCTGGCAAAGACATCAGTACTACCTGAAGCCAATGGGAAATCTGTCTCCTCCACAGAAAAAAAAAAAAAGATCATTTAAAATGAACCCATTTGGGCAAAGAAAGGTAAATGGTGCCCGGGGAAACATGCTGCTGAGTTCTGCCCAGCTCCAGCCCACACCTCCACAGCAACACGCCGGCTGTCCATGCTTACGAGGCAGGAAAGCCCAAGCCTACTTCCATCTTTGCAGATCTCCACCACGTATCCATCCAGGCCGGCCCGGCCTGTCTGCTCCGGGGCTTTCCAGGTCAGCGTAATCGAGTTTTCACTCAGTTCTTCCACGGCCAAGGACAAGGGGGAGCTGGGCGGCTCTGTAACAAACTCGCAGTGGTGAGGACAGGCTCCCGGGTACTGGGGCTGTTGGAGGGCAATCACTCAACCTCCATGCTGGTCTTCAGCCCCCATACTCCTAATCTCCCAGCCCTATCCCACTGCAAAAATATCCATGATGACTTCATCCCTCCATCCCTTCACCCCAGCACTTCCACACACCCCCTCCCAGTCCTGCATATCTCCCCTCCCCACTTCAGTGTCTGGTCCCATCCTCACCTGCCTTTGGTTTCTCAGGCTCAGGCTCAGGGGCTGGGGCTTGGGGTTCAGCTGGGGGAGCCGGGGGACCTTCTTCAGGGGCTGGAGTCCCTTCTGCCGTGGGGTCAGCAGCGGGCTTGTCTGTGGGGGCTGTGGGCTGCTCCGCAGCAGGGGGATGTTCAGGGGCCAGGGGCTCTTCAGCAGCTGGGGCTGGTGTTGGTTCTTCCTTTGGGGCTGGCGCTGGCTTTTTCTTCGGAGCCACTGGAGCCGGGTCTGCGGCTGGAGGTGCGGTTTTGCCAGTCATCACTGCAAAGCCTGGGGGCTGGGGAAGAAGTTCTTCTGAGGTCTCTGCTCCGGGTTCTCTGCTCTGTTTGGGGGTTCCTACTCCAGACAAAAGGTCTCTCCTCCAGATCTGGGATCTCAACTCCAAAGCTGGGGTCCCTGCTCTGGGCCAGCGGTCTCCACTCTGGACGGATGGTCTCTGCTCTGGGACAGCTGTGTTGGAAGGGGGGAACCCGGTCACTGAGCCAGAACAGGGGCTGGGGGACTTTTATAGGCTTCGGCTGGCACTTGTCACCTCCCTGCAAACCAATCTGCCTGCGCAGGCGGCAGCCGCCAGGAATAGCCACCCGGGACCTGCACATTCAGCAGCACGCCCCTACCCCCTCCTATGGGACTGCAGCACATGGTCCTGGCCCCCCCACCACCCCCTTGGGCTCACACAGGACTGGGCAGGCCAGGGCCAGGTCACCTTTCCTTGGGGACATATCTCCTGCCCCCAGCATCAACACCCCTCTAACCAAGGGCTTCCCAACTCTCACCCCTGCCACCTCCTCCATTACCCACTGCCCCTCAAGTCCTACCCCCAAGACCTCCCTGTTGACCCTGCAGACCACAAGCCTTCTCACCAGCCCCCCACTAATCCTCCCTGTTAATCCTGCATTGACCTCCCACACCTACCTGCTCCCCCTCCATGTCCTCCCACAGTCCTTACTGTAACTCCAGACCCCTCTGCTCCCCCGTGTCCTCCCCCAGCCTCCACCTCAATCCCAGAGCTCTTGAGGTTGGAAGGCAGCTCTTGGGATCATCTGGACCAACCCAGCTGCCTATACCCCTGACCCATGTTCCTGGATGATATTAATTACCGGCCAGCCCTGCACCATGTCCTCCAGCCTCTGCCCTGCCCATGACCAGGACCTTGTCTATGGAGCCTGGGCACCCCAGGACTCATGACCAGCCACCCTTCTGTTAGCCCCCAAACTCAGATTTGCCCCAAAGACCCCAGTGACCCAGGAAAGCCCCATTAGTCCTGTAGGACATAACCTCACTCACATCTTGCCTGTCCTTTCCTTCACTTGCCAAGATAAGCATGAGATGCTACCAAAAATGTCTCTGTAACCTATGGTCTAATTCCTTAACCTTCCTCAAATTTGGGCTGACAGAGTGTTTCCTCCTGTTCCCCACCTACTTGCCTGTTTCCAGAGATGCTGCTGTGAAGAAACCAAGCAGGCCAGGCTCTCCTGGGCATTGGTCCAAAGGCTGACGGTTTTGTGGTCCTCAAGAAACCTCCAGACATGGACATCAGGGTCAAGAGGCATCTCTGAGACAGCCAGAGCATGAAGCTATGTGCTCTGACAGAGCCAGATGATCTGAGCTTTGCTAACAAGGGGGTGGTTTTCCAGGTCAAAGGAGCTGTGGTCACACAGGAAGGGGAGGGACAGAGGGAAGGGCAAAACCCTATGGGCCAAGCTGGTCTTTAAAGGCATGGCAACATCCCAAAAAAGAACCACAGGGCTCTGAGGGATGCATCGCAGCTGGAGCAGGAGCAATGGACCAGGTGGGAAGAGGGGATGGGGAGAGGAGGCCAGGGCAGCAATGCTGGCTTTTTGGTCCCTCAGGGTGTCACAGGGGTACTGGGCCCGGCCAGACACCAGGTTCAGCTCTTGGCTGCAAGACTGCAACAGGCAAGCACTGATGGTTGCATGGAAGCATCACCCTGAGGACCTCTGCCCATGGTGCTCTACATAGACAGCAAGATGTGCAACTGCTGATCTCCAGAAAGATCATGAAGGACACTCTGCACTTTCTGCTAGCCCTTCTCTTCCTGAGAAGAAAGCTCATCACAGCCAACAGCCTTGCAAGTCACATGGGGATCAGGGAATGACCAAGTGCAAACCTGAACCCTCATGGGCTCTGACCCTGCCCAGAGGCTGCAGCCTGGCAGCACGAGCCTCCTGCTCCAGGGAGGGATATTTTTTCTCCCCTGGTTATTTCAGAAACAGTGTTTGGCAGCAGAACGAAGACAGGACACCAAGAGAGGGTATCAGTATCTCAGGGAGGGCGTGTTTCCTCCAAAACTATGTGATAACCCAGGTGTTCCTTGATTACTCTCTCCAATGAGGAGGAATAAGGCTTCTCCTTGCCCAAAATACCTTTGGGATGCCTGAGGGATGAGCTCTCTAAGGCAGGAGAGGGTGACATGGGGCTCCTGGCCATTTCTGCTGCCTGTGGGCCACGGACGGGTACTAGCAGACCCTCCCACTCCACGGAGCAGCTTGGGGTGCCTCAAACTTGCCAAGTGGGTCATGAACCAGAACATTTTCTGCAGCTGCTCTGGTAAAAGAGAAGACAGCCCTGCTTCTCAGCACAGCGATGTGGGGCTAGAGGAGACCATCCATCTGTCCTCCTCCAGCTGCCTTTGGTCTGGCACCCAGAGGGGAAGATTGGAGAAGGTCTGATTTCTCCATACCTTGACTCACAGGGATTCCATCCTGTCTTGGATGATCTTGGTGCCTCCATAGCCCCTCAGCATTCATATGGCCCATGCCTTGATGACTCTTCCATCAGCTCATGGGTGGCCACCTCCAGACTCCCACAACGATCAACTTCAACTCTGCTCGGAAGTCTTTCATGTGTCTTTCCCAAAGGCGATCATGTTGTCTCATCTAAAAAACGCTTTGCAAAAAGTGGGTTCCTTTTGATTATGTGTTATGAAAAAGCAATTTTAAAAGCTCTGAAAGAAAAATAAATCAATATCAAACCTCTAGCTCTTAAGGAAATGAGCACTCAGATTTCTCTCCTCTTGCAATTCGGGTGGGTGCCATTGGAAAATAAACACTTTCCCCAGGGAAGGGAAAAAAAAAAAAAGACCATCAAAAGAACAACATAATTATTTCACTGAAGGTCTTGATTCAAACAAAATCTGAGTTTTCCAACCTGCTCGATGATGTTTAGATGTTGTCTTCTCTGTTGACTCACAGGATGACTCATAGGTTAAGAGCAAGTGAATCAACATGGTTTATCATCCAGCCTTATCTGGGCCACGTTACTGTAGTATATTGGCATCTTGTTTATTCACACATTGCCGCCGACACCGCCAAACGCTGAGCAAACCCAAGCATGGAGACACTACGCTGCTGTAGATGACAAACGCATCATGGCAGTTACCCAGGTCCAAAGTCAAAGGTTTTCCTTTAGGGACCAGACTCAGGAGATGAAGGTTTCATTACCCGCCGCTTTGGCTTTGCTTGTAGATGCACAATGGGGAGGGAGAATCTGCTCACGTGGCGTCACTTCATCAAGAAGGAAGGGAGTGGGGTGTCCCAGCCACCAGCTTTTTGATGGGGGAGGTAAAATGAGTCTGGCGTTGGAATCCAAACTAAATGCCCACCGGCGCGATTCCTCCACCCCGGCATGAAAACGAAGAGCTCAGTGAGTGGGCTGCGCTGGCTGTTCCTGCAGGCAACTGGGAGGGCTGAACGTGAACATTTTAGTGATCACTTAAATATCAGCACATTTTTGCCTGAATCACAGAATCACAGAGTGATAGGGGTTGGAAGGGACCTCTGGAGATCTTCTCATCCAACCCCCCCTGCCAGAACAGGTCCACCTAAAGCAGGTTGCACAGGATGGTGTCCAGGCAGGTTTTGAATGTCTCCAGAGATGGAGAACCCACAACCTCTCTGGGCAGCCTGGGCCAGTGCTCCTGATATTTCAGGATTTAGCTGAAATACAGGTAATTTGTGTTCTCCAGTGAGAAAAGATCTCATCTCTACAGGAAGTGGGTACTTCTCATAAACTGGTTTTGACCCACATTTCCAGCCCACCGCACCACTGATATGTTGCCTTTCTCATCTTCCAGGTCCCACATAGGTCTAAATCACAAGAGTATCTTTTCTTCTTAAAGGATCAGATCCCCTCCATGCCTCCGCTATTCAAGCCCCCCAAAAGATGGGTCAACTTTCAGCTGCAAAGAGATTAATCCGGCTGTACCCCAAAAGCATCAGGTCTACCCACTCACCCAGACTGGCCAGTTTAGGAAACCACAGCATCACAAAGCTTCCAGGTGGGACGGGGGGAAGCCTCGGCAGCACCATTCCCCGACACAACAGCTGATGTGTCGGTGCGGGAAGGCAGAAGATGCCTCTGACAGCTGGAGGCTTTCAGAGATTAGAACCAGCCCTTAAACAGGGCTCCAGGATTAGACAGGAGGTGGTGAGACCTTCCCACTTGCATGTCGTAAAGCAAAGCGGAGATGCCAAAGGCCCAGAATAAACAAAGGGCCTGTGTCATCCGAGCGGAAAGGCTCCTTGAAGCCGCAAGATCCTCTGCGCCTGTCTCCTCTTGCCCCTGTCCCCGTGAACATCTCTGGAAAGCCCAGTGGACTCTTTGCAACCCAGAAGGACTGTGACAGCAGCAGGGTGGGTGTCGTATGCTGTTCCCTGGACCACCACTGGTTCTGAGCATGGCATCATGAGGTCCTTGGCCCAAGTGATGTGCTGCACTAGGGCAGAGAACAGAGCCAGGCTCCAAGGGATGGTATCATGGGTCCCAACAAGGAGCAGTCACCCATAGCCTGTATCAGAGTGGGGAAGGGGACACCCAGGATTGACAGGGTCCCCATTGCCATTCCCAGTGGGATATATTCAAAGCCACCCAACAGGAGAGAGCAGGATCCATCCTCACCTCCCTAGGGACACATCCAGCCCTGCGCACATCGTGTGGATTGTGAGTCCATGAGAGACACCACAAATGGCCAGAAAAATGCCCAGCCCCCTGGATTTCAGCAGAAAGAAGGTGCCCAAACCCCTCTGGGGGAGGATATCGCTGCCAGTTACTGATGCAGCTGGAGATGTCTCCTCTGCTGGGCTGTCCCCTCCTCCTGCCCTTGCCTGTCACCCCTCCACAGGGTTAAGTCAGGCCTGCAGAAAACAAAGGAGGTCATACAGAAAGCACACAGCGGCTGACCACCGATGAGGCCTGGGGCCCTGCCTGCTACCTCACGTCTCCTCCGGCTCCCGGCAGCATTTCCAGCCTCCGTGTCACCACGATATTCGCAGCTCGCTGAGTCAAGCGGCCAGGCCAGGCGGCAGGTGGGCCGGGACGCAGGCAAGCTTTCCACTCCGTGTCACACACAAGTGGACACTTACTTCACCCCGAAGCAATGACTGCGGGCAGGGGCTCCCGGGGCTGAGCTGGGACATTGTTAGCAGTGTCTCCGAGGTCCTCTTGGACAACCTTTGCCAGGCACCGGAGTATGGTTCATGCAGGCCAGTTGCACGCCCCAGAGTTATCCCCATTGCATGGTTGCACATCAGCTCATGCCACCAGCACTCAGCATCACAGCAGTTTGATTCATTGAATCATCAATAACCCTTTCTTCCCCAAAAAGGGTTGTGAAGGGCTGTCCCAGGCTGGGCAGGGCACTGGTGGAGTCCCCATCCCTGGAGGGGTTTCCAAGCCGTGGAGATGTGGTGCTGAGGGACACGGTTTAGTGGTGCTCTGGAAGATCTAGGTTAACAGTTGGACTTGATGACCTTAAAGGTCTTTTCCAACCTAAATGATTCTCTGATTCTATGATCAATTGGACTGAGCAACAGGTTCACCCACTACCAGGTTCCCCAGCGTCAGTTCATGTAGCAGCACAATAGGCACCTAAACCTGCAACCTGCCCGCTGGGATCAGGAGCCGTCGGATGCAGGCAGGACTTGTGGATGCAAATACTCAGAAATGATTGGCCCTGTTTGGCCTCTTGGTGCCATTCTCCAAGCTGGAAGTGGGAGAGAGTAGAGAAACCCGTGCAGGGATGCCCTGATTTTGCCCAGTGTCTCACTGGGAGCAGAGCCAGGGAGCTCAGTGCCAGCTCTGTGTCCCCTCCAGCCCAGGGACAGCACAGCAAGGGGAAAACCATCATAGAATCATAGAATCCTTTGGGTTGGAAAAGACATTTAAGATCATCAAGTCCAACTATCAAACCAGCACTGCCAGGGCCACCACTAACCCATGTCCCTCAGCACCACATCTCCACAGCTTGGAAACCCCTCCAGGGATGGGGACTCCACCACTGCCCTGCCCAGCCTGGCACAGCCCTTCACAGCCCTTGCCACAAAGAAATTGTTCCTCATGGCCAACCTCAACTTCCCCTTGTGCAACCTGAGGCTGTTTCCTCTTGTCTTGTTGCTTGTTCCTTGGGAGAAGAGCCCGACACAACCTGGCTCCAACCTCCTTGCAGGGAGTTGTGGAGAGTGAGAAGGTCTCCCCTGAGCCTCCTTTTCTCCAGGCTCAACACCCGCAGGTCCCTCAGCTGCTCCTCACAAGAGCTGGAGTGACATCACCCATGGTCCCCAGCCCAAGTGGTCCCCACAGCACTATCCGCAGGGCCACCACACACGGCAGCCACAGCGCAAGGTGGGCAGCACTCTGCAAACTGGCATCTGTGCAGGTCAGGAGCAGCGACCTCCAGCAGCTGCACCCAGAGCTGGCCAGGACAGGACGTGACAGGCCAGCAGAAGCCCTCACGCACCTTGGCACTGTATCAGTTGCCTCCCATGTCTCCGTCTCCAGTGCCCTGAAGGAACACCAAACCCAGTGGGGTGGGGTTTTTTTTCCCATCCTACCCTACCTTTGGGACTACCAGCAGCTTACCTACATTGGGCAGGCAGAGAGTCCGCAGGGGCTGAGCCCATGCCAGCCCCGCTGTCCTCAGCCTGCTGGGGGTCACCTCTACCAAGGGTTGGGGACAGCAGCTGGGGATGCCAATAAGGCTCTGTCACCACCTGCCCTGCCTGGTCCCGCTCTGGGGCAGGGAAAGGCTGCAAACGGCAGCTTGGGTTTTCCCTTCTGCAGGAAAAGCCAGATGCTCAGGAAGCCCCAGAACGTCACAAGCCACCTTTGCTGCTTTATTCAGGACATTTACACTTCTGTCCCTGAGCTGTGGCAACCCTTGGGCAGGTGAGAGGGGAGCCGGGAGGTTCTGCAGGAGAAGGGGGAGGAAACAGCCTAACCTGGGCTCCCCCACCACTGAGGGTGACTGTCATCTAGTATTGACAGGGATCTCAGGTGTCTGCTCTTCACTGTGCCAGAGCAAACACCACTACCCAGAGCCCCGCTTTGCTCCTCTCCACTCCTGCAGTCCCAGTTCGCCCAGTAACCACTGGTCCCCAGGAAGGTGTCTAGCCCTGCCGTAAAGACTTTAAGACACTTCGGTGACACAACGTGTCATTAGCCAGTTACACCCAGGCACACACTCCTGGTCTCCCTTGACTTTCAGCATCCCCTGGGGTCCTCTTTACCTGCATCAAGGACTTCAGGCCACCTGAGGTGTCCTCAAGGCCATTGCTCCTCTCCAGTCCCTCCTGTAGGACCAACAATGGATGCTGGTGTCTCCACTTCCCCTCCCAGCTCCTCCTCTATTTTCTCACACCCACATCCCTCCTCTCCTTATCCTAAATGCTTTCACTTGCACCCTCACCAGCCTCCTCTCCCTCTGCTCTCCCCAGCTCTCCTCCTATCTGCACCCCCCAACCTCCTCCCCTCCTCATGCAGAGTCCCTGCAGGACACTGGCGTGCTCCACCCCACCACTGCCAGAGAATCCAGCAGCAGATGGGGACCAGCATGATGTCCTACAGCCAGACCTGTCCCAGCCCCAGTGGCACTGGGACCAGCCACATTTCAGATGGGGCAGCTGATATCCCAAGGAGGTCCCCAAGGCTGGTGTGGTGGTGGCTGCCTGTACCCTGCCATGTCCGAGGGGTTTGTGGAGGGCTGTCCCTGCCCAGGATGCTCTGAAGCAAAAAGGATCTGCTCCCTTCACGGGGCAGCAAATCCCAGGCCCACCCCATGTCCCTCTCTAACCCAGGTGCCTTCATTCCAGAGCCACCTTGCTGTGCCCCCGCTCCCTGGAGAGTTTGCTGCATCAGAGGGGCTATGAGAGGGGTTGGACCATCCCCAAATCTCAGTGACTCCCTCCAGGCCCCAGTAAACTGGAAAGACAAACCAGTTTGGGGTTGTCCAGACATACCCCAGCTGCACCCTTCCTTGCTGCCACCAGGGAGCATCATGGGGACATTTAATCAGGCTGTCCTCACCCTGGGTGAGTCTTAAACCCTCCAGATATTGCGCCAGGCTTCGGGAAGAGGCTGCTCCCTTTGTGCCTGATCCTTGGTGCCCCTGGTGTCCCCTGCCCATAGGCAGGTTTGGCCCAACCCATACTTTGACCCATCTTTGGATGCATGGGTTCAGCTTGCCACAGGGTGCCTGCTTCCATGATCCGGTCACTCAGCCACTTCTCAGCACTGCCCCATCTCTGCTGTCCCCGTGCAGCACAATGTGACAGCCCTGTGCCTTCCCTGGAGGAAGCATCACCCCAAAGCACCTCCAGAGCTGGTGGGCCAAGACATGGGCTTCAGACAGCAAATAGGTTTTGATCTGTTGACCCAATAACCTGCAAGGGAACAGCCATGGAAGGGGATGCTCCATCCTCCTTCTCCTCAGCCAAGTGCATGTTAATGCAGGGAGGACACTCCTGTATTGTTGGAAAGCCATCACCACCAGCCAGAGCTGAGGCTGGTGGTGGTTTTTGCCATGAGCGCATGTGATGGGCTCATTCCCATCTCCTGGGGTTAGCAGGTGGCAGAGATCCCAAGGGATGTGGGGACAAGGGTGAGAGATTTGGGGGTCCTGTGTCTCCCAAGTGCTGGCCCTTAGGAAACAGAAGGACTTCTCCAGCAAGCAGTGAGCTGGATGGCGGGACCCATCTTCTGCTCCATGATGCAGACAACATGCAGACAGAGCCCACTCTTTCTGCAGGCTGGAAGTGTCCTGGGATCACCAGGGTGGCCAGAGGGGTCATTCCTGCCCAGCACCTGTAAAGCCCTCAGGGATCCCATGGGGTGGTAAAACGCTGCAGGAATGTGAGGCGATGTGTAGGGCTCTCACCCAGCCCTGGGTGCCACTGAAGGTGAGAAGCTGATTTAATTTCACAACCTGCAAAGCCCTTGGGGAGGTGGACACAGCCAGGCTGGACACCTGGGCTAGTTATTTTCTGTCCCTGGCAGTGTCACTTGCAAAGTGTTGGGGCTCTCCAAGAGCTCACATCTCCTGCAGATCCATGACCCATGTCCCACCCAACTACCTGGATGAGGAAAAACACCCTTGGTGGTCCCTTTTTTCTGCTCATGACCATAGGCACCTCTTCTTGTGGGGCACAGAAGAAGCTGATGTCCTTTCACACCCCAGCACAGTGGCCAGGAGGGAGAGGGAGGGGGGACAGAGGGAGCAGCCAGTGACTGGTCATCTGATCCCTGCAGCTCCGGTGTAAACTTAGCATGGCCTTTCAGAAAGTCCTTGCTGCGGCAAAACACGCAGTAAATCACTGCTCTGAGTGCCAACAATATTTCGAGATTAGCAAATCTTACAGAGCTCCTTGGGTTGGAGCTCAGTTGGGGGTCGTGGTTTGCAGCCCTGCCAGTGGAAATGGGGGGTTCTTGCCACCCTGGTACCCCCCAGGCTCCTGGGATTGCCCTGAGCTGACAATGCTTCTTGTTCTTTGGAGGAGATGAGGCAAGGTCTGGGGTCAGCACCAGGTGGGACTCCCGCTGTGGGGCCACCACATGCTCCTGAGGAGCTGGACTGACCCTCTCCCGTCCTCTCCTTCCTAGCCCACTTGGAAAATCCCCAATTTCCTCCTATTTTTTTAAGCAAATAGCAAAACCAGCTCCCCAGCAGCTGCCCCAGCCCTCTCCTGCATCATCCCATGCTCCCCAGGGCAAGCCACCATGACCTCCAGCACCACCACCACTCAGGCCCCCAGTCACCAGTGTCCCCAGCACTCCCAGTTCACCAAACCACGATATTTCAGGGTGGGGATGCCCAGGACTTTGCAAAAACCATCCAGGAGGTTGGACTCCGGTGCCACCACTTGCCTCCAGATGTGCCACGAGTTTTCCAAGCTCAGCCAATCTCATTCTGCACCAGGACCCTGCCTGTGGGACATGGAGGAGGGAGAACTCTTCGAACTGAGCAGAAAAATGGGCAGCAAGTACCTGGGAACGAAAACCAGGCACATCCCGATGGTTGAAATCCACCGTAGGCTTCAAACGCTGCAGGAGATTAACCCCCGAAACACCCTCCCAAGGTCAAAGTGGCCCAGAGCTGGTATCTTAACCCAGGACAAGTTACTGCTGCAGGACAGGAGGGACAGGGGGAGATCCCATGTTACACCTGAGGCTGGGCTCTGCAGCTCGACCTTTTCCATCTCTGGATGCCCGGCCAGGAGCCTGTAAACTGAGACGTCTTTGCACCTCTTGACCATTAAATGGCCTCGGAAAGGAGCAGTGTCCCTGCACTGTATTTGCTGGGGGTTGCAGCCCAGCACCAGTCCTTCCAGTCCACCCAGCACTGCCCAAGCCTCTCAGCTCAGCACCCCCTCCAAGAAATCCTAAAGGTGGGTTGAAATGCTTGGGATTAAAACCATCAGGTGCAAGGAACAGCAGCCAGACTGGCTTTGGTTTCTAATCCCAGGGTGCCTGGCAGTCCCCTCCGTGACCATCCTGCAAGAAATGGTCCCTAAAGCTTTTTCCATGCAAAAATGTGCAACCTTTGGGGTCTGCGACTTGGACACAGGGCTCCCTGCACCCCAGCAGGGAGGGCTTTGGGGGATAGAGGATGTACCTTGCTAAGAAGCCATGATTTTGGTGTCCCCTGAGGGGTGACATCTCTTCTCCTTGCCCAGTTGGGGACTGCTTTGCTTGGTCATGGGCTAGTGTCCCAGCTGGTCTCAGCCCCTCTGTCCCAGCAGGTCCCTCTGTACCTGCAAGCATCAGGGAGGAGAGGGGCAGGCAATTTTGGGGCAGCATTTTGGGGAGCTAGGAGGGATCACCAAGCACCAAACAGGGCAGTGAGCGAAGCATCGGTGGCAGGAATGGTGCAAACACATGAGAACCGAATCCGCACATCCTCACCCCAAGCTCCAGCCTCCCCGGAGCCAGATAATCAGAGAGAAAAGTCTCTTGGGAGGAAGGTCCCATCTCCTGCAAGGTCTCCCAGAGACACTTCTTTGCTCTAATGCTGCCATCCAGTGGGAGAAACTCCCTGGCATGGGAAAGGCTGGAAACAAAGGCCTTGGGGTCACCAGCCATGGGGTGGGGGGCACCCACCACCAGCCTCGGGCTGCCCTCCGGGACCTCCCTCCCAGGGATGCTGTGGCCAAACCCAAGCCTCCATCTCCAAGCCCTGAGCCCAGCCTGGCTGTGATGGGCAAAACAAAAACCTCTCCCATGCTCCGCACTCGAGCTGCTCCAGCACCTTCGGTCCTCCCAAAAGCCAGTGAGGGGACAGGGAAAGGGTGAAAATCATAGAACCATTATGGCTGGAAAGGACCACCAGGATCATCAAGTCCAACCTTCATCCTCACATCTCTCTAAATGCACTGGGATGAGGCACGGGATGAGCCGAGCCTTCCTCGGGAGGAGGAGGAGGGTGAGGAGCTGCGGTGCAAGCCGGGGCCCAGCCACGAGGACACTCTGATCCCACGGGATGCTCGCAACAGCGCATCGTCCTCGGCTGCAGGATATTTGCAGTCTGACCACGCCACTCCTGCAGAAAGCCAGATTCCAGCTCGTACTCATCAGCTCTGGGGCCGCAAGGAGGGGAAAAAAAATAAATAAATAAAACCAAACACAAAATTCCCCGGGCTTGGTTCAGGGAAGCAAAGCAACTTTGGCAGCGGTGACGGCAAGGGCTGCATCCGTGACGGCCCCGAGGAGCCCACAATGCGCCCGTTTGTTGTCCCGGTGGGCGGCTGGCTTCCCGCAGAAAGGAGCTTTCAGTGGGAATATTCGAAAGTTCAGCCTCTTTCGGCAGCGCAAGGTTTGTGACGGGCACAAAGGGACAGTGTTTCCTGGGCAGCGGGGAGGTTTGGTGGCTGGGATCACGGTTTTCCTCCCCGCGCAGGAGCCGGCTGAGCAGAGTCGCGGCGGGAGTGAGGAGGGATTGTTGTCAGGGACTTGCCTGAAAGGGAGAGAGCAGAAAAAAAATGTGTAAGTGGGAAATAAATCAAAGAATCCGGGGATTTCTTTTGGCTGAAGGCAGTAGCTGTTTTCCTAAGGTGGCTCCAGTTTCCAGGAAAGCCGGGATTTTCCTCCAAAACAGAGGGGGAAAACCCCTAATTCTTTATTCTCCCTTCGTGCCAAGAGGAAATTTCTGCTGGAAACAAGCCCTGTGTGCAAACAAACACGCTGCCCTCTCCTCTGGGAAGCGTAAGGGCTCTTCCACCCACTCAGGATCAGCCAGAATCCAGCAATCCCCTGATAATCCTAAGGAGGCAGCAGCATCCCAGACGGATCGGTGGCACACATCCCATCCGGGACATGTTTTGAAAGCATTCGCCCTGCAAGCTGGCAAAGGCCGCTCGTCCTGGCTGCCAATGCACCCTGGAGCTCCAGCGCGTGCCGGGGAAGGGAAGGGGCTGGGAGATGTATGCAAAATGGGAAAGGAGGGTATTTGGTGTAGGAAATGTGGTCACGTCTGCAAACGGCCACGCTCCGGCACTAAGGCTGAGGTCTGTGCACAGCTCATCACACCCACAGCAGTGCCCAAGGCCCCTCCTGGGCGTTTAATTATGACCTAAGTGCGGCCTTAAAATGGCAGAGGAAATATTAGCAGGGTGGACAGGCTAAGGATGGGAAAAGGGGATTTTTCTTTTTTTTAAAGATATCACTGGTTTTGAAGAGATTTTCCTCGCTGGTGGGTCTGGATTCTGCCCCATTGACTACAACTCTCTCACTTCTTCCCTTCAACCAATTAGCAACCTTCCTCACTACTAGGTCATCTAGACCACACTTCCTCAGTTTACCTATGAGGATGCTGTGGGAGACGGTGTCAAATGCCTTGCTGAGATCCAGATAGACCACATCCACTGCATGGCCACCATCCATCCACCTGGTAATGTCTTCGTAAAAGGCTATCAGGCTGGTCAAACATGACTTCCCCTCGGCAAAGCCATGCTGACTGCACCTAATAACCTTCTTATCCTTCTTACCCTTGATAGAGAAACATCAGGCAGAGGGAAAGCACAACCCTGCCGGCCTTTGAGCAGAGCCAGGGCGTGCTCGCAGCTGGCCATGGAAGTGAAAGCATGGTGGGTGGCAGCAGGTGATGCCCCATCACAGGGCACAGTGGGACAGCCCAAAACCTCTGTGCCCTGGGGAGGATGGTTGAGTGTCACCCCTGGCCCCGCAGTGACTGCGTTGGTCACCATCCCCTGGCACCAGCAGGATCCCCAGGGAGAAAAGGGATTGGAAAAGGCAGGGAGGCCAGAGTTGGGCTCGGGCCCGAATGATGGAGGTTTGGAGTAGGGATGCTGGAAGTTTGGGGCAGGGATGCTGGAGGTTTGGGGCAGGGGTGCTTTGTACCCTGTGGCGTAGGGCAAAGCCACCCCTTGTCGCTGCCCCATTTCCCACCCTACTCCCTGTGCCGGAGTGGGGGTGCCGGGCTCCCTCCACCCCAGCTCACCCACCTCCCCTTCTGCCCGCCTCCCCCGGAGCCCCCCTCTCCGGGGCTGTGCCCGGCTGCCCCCCGGGAAGCGCGGCCTCCTGCACCGGGACGCAGCCCCGCCAGCAACCCCCGCGCCCGGTGCTCCCGAAACCCCCGTATCCAGGTCCCTCCCGGGACTCCCCGGTGCCTGGTGCTCCCGCTATCCCCGTGCCGGTTCTCCCGGCCCCCCCATGCCCAGCTCCTCCTGGCATCCTCGTTCCCAGGGATGTTCCCGGCTCCTCCATTCCCGGTGCCCCGGGACCGCCGTGCCCGGCTGCTCTCGGTGCCCGGTGCTCGCCGTATCCCCATGCCCTGACGCTCTCGATACCCGGTGCTCCCGGTATCCCCATGCCCAGATGCTCTCGGTGCCCGGTGCCCCCGTGCCCGCTGCTCCCAGCTCTTCTGCAACCAGGTGCTCCCGGCTCCTCCCCTTCCCGGTGCTCCCGGCTCCCCCCATGCCCGGTTCTCCGTGCCCGACGCTCCCGGTCCCCAGCCCGTGCCCAGGTCCCCCTGCTCCCGGGGCGGGCTCCCCGTGCCCCGGCCGGTGCCAGGTACAGGGCCCGGCCCTCTCCGCCTCCTCCTCTGCTCTCTCCGCCCCGTCCCGCCCCGGGAAAGCGAAAGCCCGGCGGCGGAAGCCGAGCCCTTCTCGCCGGGACGCTCCGCGCCGCACCGGGACCGCACCGGGACCNGGGAGGGGACACCGCAGCCCCCGCCGGGCTCCGGGAGGTGTCGGTGCCGGTGTCGGTGCCGATCCGGGGTCGGTGTCGGTGCCAGCCCCGTAGCCGCGGCTGCGGAAACCGACGGAGCGGGGACTTTCCCGGGCAGCGCATCGCGGCCACGCCGGTGGAACAGCCGGGACGGGCACCGGCACCGGCTCGGTCCCCTCCAGCCCTGCCCGTTCGCTGCCCCGGCCCCCGGGGCTCACCGCATTTCCCGGGGCTTGCTCCATCCTCAGGGGTCCCGGTGCTGAACCCATCTC
This sequence comes from Eurystomus gularis, assembly GCA_013400335.1. Lineage (NCBI taxonomy): Eukaryota > Metazoa > Chordata > Aves > Coraciiformes > Coraciidae > Eurystomus > Eurystomus gularis. The sequence goes on from VZZY01016924.1 coordinate 653,494, forward strand.
CCGGGAGAAACCCCCCAGCCCTCGGGGGTTCAGCCCATCCCGGGACCTGCGCCCATCCCCTGGGAGCCTCCCTGGCCCAAACGGGTGTACCCCATCCCGGAGGTTACCCCATCCTGGGTGTACCCCATCCCGGGTGTACCCCATCCCGGGTGTACCCCATCCCACGGGTTACCCCATCCCGGGTGTACCCCATCCTGGGTGTACCCCAGACCAGGGGTTACCCTGTCCCGGGTGTACCCTGTCCCGGGGGTTACCCTATCCCGGGGGTTACCCTATCCCGGGTGTACCCTGTCCCGGGTGTACCCTATCCCGGGGGTTACCCTATCCCGGGTGTACCCTAGCCCAGGTGTACCCTAGCCCGAGAGTTACCCCATCCCGGGTGTACCCCATCCCCAGGGGTTACCCCATCCCAGGGGTCACCCCAGCACAGGAGCAGCCCCACAGCCTCCCTGTTACCACATCCCCCAAAGCTTTTCGCAACCGTTTGCCCTCCCTGCAGCATCTCAGGCCATGCCGGAGCCTGGCATCGGGGACATCCGCGGGGACACGGTGCCCAGGCTGCTGCCGAGCCTTTTGAGGCCGGTGCAGAAATCAGTCCTTTGGGATTTGTGAGCTTTTCCTAGATACAGTCGGGGTTTTCTGGCCTGCCGTACCTCAAGCCACGGCAGAGCAGACTGGGGCAAACTGTGGATTTGGGAGGTTCACTGCAAGCCCCGCCCCGCCCCCCCCTCCTCTGTTAGAATCATTGAATGGCTTGTTGGAAAAGACCTTTCAGCTCATCCAGTCCAACCATTAACCCAGCACTGCCAGGGCACCACTAACGCATGGCCCAGGTCCGTTTTGGGCTGGCTGACTCTTGCTCGGGGGGGTGACAGACGTTTTTCCGAGCACAGCAGAAAAGGTTCTATAAAGCAAAAGCCGTCTCCTTTCTGGGGGGGCAGGTGGGCAGCAGCGCGGCGCGGGATCCAGAGCTGCCCACAAACCCTCGTGCCGTGCTGGGAGCTTTCGGGAGGAAAGAAACGAGTTGTGCCACATCACAACATGGGTCGGAGCGTGGTCCTAGGCTGATAAAAACACCCCGTTCTGGTCGAGGAAGCTGGTTGTGCAGCAAAGTGGCTTTTTTCTTTTACCAGCAGCAGCCCCAGCATGTTTCCGCCTGGGCCAGGGCACACCCCGGCAGCCTTTGCCCTCGCCGTGCCCGCCACAGGGAGGGGTGAAAATCCCCAGCAGCAGCTGCTGCGTCCCAGCCGGGAGCTGCATGAGCTCCCCGGCCACCCCCCTTGTTCCCCTCCTCGCAGGGAGGGGAGCTGGGGGTGGTCCCCATGTCTTCCCCACTTGGGCTATGGAGGAATCGTTGGCCAAAGCTCTTGTGACAGTGGCTTGTCACCGGGATACGTGAGGGACGGTGCATCCTGCTGAGTTTGGGAAGCGCTGGGACCCATCTGACGCTCCCCAATGGTGTGTGGCTCCGGAGCTCGTCTTCCAGCCCAGGGGTGGAGGATTATATTCCTGGAAGGAACAACATGAGGAGAAACTTCTTTACTGTGAGGGTGACAGCACTGGAACGGGCTGCCCAGGGAGGTAGTGGGATCTCCTTCGCTGGAGACTTTCAAGACCCGTCTGGATGCGTTCCTGTGTGACCTGCCCTCGGTGACCCTGCTGGAGCAGGGGGCTCGGACTCGATGATCTCCAGAGGTCCCTTCCAACAACCCCTGCTGTTCTGTGGCGCTGTGATTTAGGCTCTGCCAGTGACAACTTTGCAACCAGAGCCGGGTGATGCCACGCTTTGGGCAGGGCTTGTGGTGCCGGGTCATGCTTCGGGCAGGCGTGCGGGTCCGTCTGCATGACCGGCCTCCCTGCAGCGCCCGGTCTTACTGAGATCTTGGAAAACCCCACGGGCATGATGCAAATCGAGCCCTTGCTTGAGAGAGCATCTTGTATTCTCTGAAATGCAGGGTGGGACAGGAGGCAGGGTCTAACCAGACTTGCACCTTACCCTGGCACTCTGCGATGGGGAAGCAACCAACACCAGTGTCCATCGGTGTGGGGGACACCAGCAGCCCTCCACGCTGCGCAGCCCAGCTCCCTGGGGTACCCAGAAACAACCAACCCCAGCCCCACAGGTGAGGTTGGACTGAAGCCATTTTGCTGGAGCATCCCAGAGAGGAGCAAGAGAAGCAAAGTGCATCTCATTGACCTCCTTTCCCTGGCCTGGAGCACCTGCTGGGCTGTCACCCCGGTGATCCTCACTGAGGTGTCTGCAGCTTGGTCTCATCCTCAGGACGCTCCTGGGCTTCCTCCTGCTGCAAAGGGAACCCTTCTGGATGAATTTCATCTTGCCAAGAGGAAGAACTCTGCATGTGGAGGTGGAGCAGCCTCAGGGTGCGCGCAGAGGCGGCTTCCCCGAGCTGGGAAAGGCATTTCTGGTCCCTGGGAAGGGACAGCCCATGATGGGACCGTGAGTGTCACCTCCTCAGTTGAGCTTTCTTCTCCTGTCAGCTCCTGATGACCTGGAGCGAAGGCTGGAAAGGTGTTTCCAGACTAAAGGAGGTGACTGTGGAGCTGGAGGGGGACATGGGGTGGGGTGTCCACCAGCACTCTTTCGGAGAAGGACGATGGGAGCAGCCGGCCGCAGCCATGCCTTGTCCTGCTGAGCTGCGGCACAACCAAGAGCCCAGGGCCAAACTCCGGGATGTGGGAAAAACGGTGAGAGGCAGTTCTTTCATCCAGCCACGCATTGATCTTCCTGCCTGGTATCTCTAGGAGCAGCTCAAGCATTTCTGTTCCAGCTCCCCACCGTTATCAGAGCCGAGACCAAGCCTGGGACAGTTTTGGTGCCAGGAAATGGGGATTTAGAGTCGCCAGCGGCTGCGGGGAGAGGGAAGAGCCGTGGCACGGCCTGGCTGCAGCCGCCCACGGTGTTTCACTCCTCTCCTTCCCAGCCTTCAGATCTCGCTACCCCACCATGATCATCCCAGGGCCCTTGGAGACGTCAGCTTGGGCCCTTTTCTCTCTCATTTCTAGTGTTTTGGGTTGTGACGCTCCCCAGCTGTCCTCCCCAACCGGCCCAGCAAGAAGTGGGATGTAGTCCCAGGGCGTCGCTTGGCTCTGGGAGCTGTGGTTTAGGGAAAACCCTCGAGTAGCTCATTTGCAAGTTCCCAGGACTGAGGACCTCTGGCAGGGAGAGGTTGGGATTCATCTTCCTGGAGCCTTTGGAGGTGATCAGACAAGATCTCTGCTGTTATTTGCTGCCTTTCCCCCCTAAGGGAACACAATTAACTGCTGTTAAAGCGTTCCCACACCTTCCACAGATGCTTTCTGCAGAGACCGTCTGCTCCCCACCATCCCATGTGTCAGCTTCGCTCTGGGCATCGCTCTGCCCTTGCTGGGATGGGGCAAAGAAGGGCTGGGGGTGTCTGATGGTGCTTTGATTTTTTCCAAAAGACTCAAAAACCCCATTTCTCTTTCCTTTCCTTGTCCCCAGCCGTTCATTCTCGGGGGCCAAAACACTTGTCCGAGTTGCCTCCAAGCCACTTTGACTGGTTCATGTGTAGCTCTGCGTCTCCTCTCATGTCCTTAGGTCACCTCCCACCTTTCATTTCAGCCTGCTCTGTTTTTTGGGGGGCTTTTTTTGGCTACAGAGGGAAAAGAGGATGCCTCTGCCGCAGAAAACAACCCCTCGCGAGTGCCGCCGGGGAAGCCCGGAGAGCGGAGCTCCGTCTTCTATTCTGCTGGACAGTTTTTCTTCGAGTACCTGGTGGTGGTGTCGCTGAAGGAGATGTCAGATGGACATTATGAACCCAAGATAGCCTACCAGTTCCCAAAGGTATTTAGTCCCGTGGTTCTGGGAGGGTGAGTTTTCTGAATTTAGAGGAAAAGAGGCTGTTGCTCCTTCCCTATCACTAGAGCTGGGGAAGGAGAACAGAAAAACACCCCGTGCCCTGGAGTCACAGACCAGGTCCCAGGACTTCACCTGCCATGGGCTGGGGTTGCTGGGACCGTCTGTCCCTCCATGTGGTTGAGCCCAGGGCCACAAACCCCAGGAGGAAACTCCCAGGTGCTCCCTGGTCTTTTGTCCCCCAAGGGATGACCATGACACCCTGGGGAGGTGGCACCAGAGGAGACCCCCTGTTTGCAGAGAGGTCCTTGGTGCCTCAGATTTGCCCTGCAATCCATGGGCTAAAAGAGTGAAAACTTGGGGGTTTGGGAGATGCTTGTCCAGGGCTGTGTGGGCATGCTCTACTTCAGTCTGAGCTGAGGTTTGCTTGGGACACACCCCATCCCACCCCAACCCCCATGGCTATGGGAACCCTCCACCACCCTGACTCTTGGCATCACTTCATTCCAGCGTGAGAACTTGCTGAAGGGCCAGAAGGAGGAGGAGGAACGTCTCTTGCAAGCCATCCCCCTCTTCTGCTTCCCTGATGGCAACAACTGGGCCCCTGTCACTGACTTCACCAGGTACCTGCCCCACTGCAGGGCCTTGGCTGTGGTTTCCCACCCCATGGCCTGAGGGCTGTGGGCTGGAAAAGACATCTCGTCCCCATGTGTTGTCTCATCTCATCCCCATGTGTTGTCTCATCTCGTCCCCATGTGTTGTCTCTCCTCGCAGCGAAACCTTTTCTTTCGTCCTGACCAACGTGGATGGCAGCAGGAAGATTGGCTACTGCAGGCGGCTGCTGGTGAGCATCCCACCACCCGTACACCCACCGCTGGGTTGGTGGTGGTCATGTCACCCCACCCCCATGGTGGGACATGGTGCCTTCTGCTATGCCCAAAGCACGACTCTTGGGGACGTGCCCTAAAAAGCCACTTGCCTTGACAAGATGATGACAAGCAGCAAGGGGGTCCTCAAAGGGATTTCTCTGGAGGTTTCTTCTGCTGGGGCATCAGTTGGATGCTGGATGGAGGACAGCAGCATTTGCTGTAGACCAGGGCTGGCCTGAAATGCAGCCAGGAGATGCGATGGTTGGGAGGTGCTGTTCCCCGTACTGGTGGTCGCTGCCTTCCCACCAATCTCCCGCAGATTCCCTGGCTCCTTTCCCTTGGCCACAGCAATCAGGATGGCTGCAAATCCCACTCAGGATCAGGATGGGGATGTGCACTCACCCATCCAGGTGCCAAGGAGCCAGGTGACCTCAGCCTTGTCCCCAGAAATTGCTTCTGAGCAGTGGCTGCCTTTCTCAGCTCATGGATTTGGCCGGCTCGGGGGCTGCAAGGTGCAATCAAGGTCTTCCTTGGCTCCTGATTTATGCACAGCCTGAGCAGATGGGGATGTAAAGCCACGGGGCCATATGCCATGGCTTGGTGACTTGCAGGATCCCACCACCCTTTCATTCCCTGATGAACCCTCTGCATTCCAGGCTGAGCTCTGGCTGTTTGAACTGGATGTCTGGAGGGCTGGAAGCGCAGAGAGTGGATGGACCCAGGATAGCCCGGTTGGAAAGGGAAAAAAAGCCTGGGCACTCATCCTGATGGTCCCTGTGTCAGTAGGAGGCAGGGTTAGTCCTGAGGATGGTGGGGCAGGAGGTCTTGGAGGACGTGTCCAGGAGTGAGGAAAGTTTGGGAATACTCCAAAGGGCTTTGCACCAAGATGATGATCAGCTTTGGCTTCTGAATTGCCTTCTCCTGGTCTTGGGCACCTTCTGCATCAACTGGGTCCTTGGCCTGAGCCCCAGCTCTGAGAATCCCCCAGCAAGTGGTTGGGTATTGGAGAGGCATGAGTGGGGCTGGGGGAAACTCTGCAGAGAGCATGGAGCTGGTGTGGTGGGGCTGGGAGATACTCAAACCCGTTTCTCATCCTCTTGCAGCCATCTGGCCGTGGTGTCCGCCTCCCTGAGGTCTTCTGCATCATCAGCTGCCTGGGCTGCTTCGGGCTTTTCTCCAAGGTAAGGATGTGATGGCTTTGTCTGGCACGGTGGTGGCTCAGGCAGCCACCCTATTGCCTGCCGGGGTTTCACAGTTCGCTTTTTCCTCCCCCAGATCCTGGACGAGGTGGAGAAGAGGCGCCAGATCTCCATGGCAGTGATTTACCCCTTCATGCAGGGCCTTCGGGAATCGCCCTTCCCAGCTCCCGGGAAAACCGTCACCATTAAAAGCTTCATCCCTGAGTCAGGCACAGAGGTTGGTGGGGGTTCTGGGGGCTCAACAGCACCTTCTGGAATGCTCCAACACGGGGAGCTCTGGCTATCCCCAGGAGCACCCATGGGTGCTCACGGGAGATGTGGGAGGTGGGTTGGGCTGCCAGGGGCCTCATGCCCTGGGAATATGGTGCCCCCTCCCTCCTGGTCCAGGAGGAGAGCACAGCAAGCAGCGAGGATGAGGACGGAGCCCATCCACAGGTGCTGCTGCCCCATCTTTCCATCCTGGCAAAGCAGCGTCTTTGCAGCTCCATCAGCCTTGAGCTGGAGCCGTCAGCACAAAGCCTCCTCAGACGCCATTTCTGAACAGGTCGGAGCTTGCCCAGCCTTCCCACCAGCGCGGCGGGGGCCTGGCCTTGGCACCCCCGGGTGCAGCATCAGGGGGAGGTCGGGGTGCATCCCAGGCTTTACCCGCGGGAAGGAGCCATGATACAGGCACGGTGCCCACGGGGCTCCTCTCGCCCCCGTGCCACCCAGGCTCGCACCAGCAGAGCTTTTTCTGTTGCTTTTTCTTCCTCTTGTGGCAAAGCTGAGGTGGAAAAACTGGGAGGATGTGCCTCGGCACTCAGCAAAATACCCCTAGTGCGGAGCATCCCAGGGATGCATCCTGCCAGGATGGGGCTGAGAGCAAGGTCCTTCCTTTCCAGCGCGACTGAGCAGCCGGGAATCAAATTGTAAGAGATTTCTTCACCCAGGAAGGCTTGTGCAAGGGCTCTGCAGGTTGCTCAATGCCCTGGCCATGGGCCAGGCTGCAGGGAGTGCGGCTGGGGGTGACAGGGAGGGAGGATGGATGAGGATGTTCTTCGAAAGAGCTGCGTGCTGGGGCTCCAGGCGGGGGCTAGAGCAGGTTGAGGAGATCAGTGAGAAAACAGGGAGAAGGGTGGAAGTAAATTCTGGGTACGGCATGGGCTGGGAGCTGGGATCGTGCAGGATTTGTGCTGGAAGGAGGCTGCGGAGCCCAGCCAAGCTCCTCGCTGCTGGCTGAGAGATGCTGCTTTGCTGGAAAGGTGCCTGGAGAGAGGGATTTGTCCCCTTATAAAGCTGGGGAGAGGGGCCAGGACTGTGCCATGAGCTGCATGGTGCTGTTAACCCTTCAATGGTCGCCATCTCCGGCAGAGGTATTGACCGGGTTTGGGAGACTCTTGTCTGGGGCAACGCCAGCAGAATAGACAGAGCCTCTGCAAATATCACAGTCATAGAATAGGTTGGGTTGGAAGGGAGGGACCTTAAAGATCATCTAGTTCCAACCCCCTGCCATGGCAGGGACACCTCCCACTAGACCAGGTTGCTCCAAGCCCAGTCCAACCTGGCCTTGAGCACATCCAGTGTTGGGGCATCCACAACCCCCCTGGGCAACGTGGGCTAGGGTCTCACCACCCTCACAGTGAATATTTTTTTTCCTTTTATCTGACCTAAATCTCCCCTCTTCCAGTTTGAAGCCATCACCTCTCATCCTGTCACTACAAGCCCTCATAAAAAGCCCAACTTTCTTGGAGGCCCCCTTCAGATACTGAAAGGCCACCAGAAGGTCTCCTGGAGCCTTCTCTTCTCCATGCTCAACAAGCCCAACTCTCTCAGCCTGGCCTCCCAGCAGAGGGGTTCCAGCCTTTGGACCATCTTCATGGTCCTCCTCAGGACCTGCTTCAGCAGGTCCATGTCCTTGTTGTGTTGAGGGCTCCAGAGATATCCATCAGATAATTTGCTTCTGGACCATCCTAGCTAGGGCAAGATGAGCTGACCCTCCCGGAGAGGCTTTTGAGGAAGTTTTTCTGGGTTTTATAGTAAAAGTCATGCCCTCCTCCCTCCTCCATCCTCCCTCCTCCTTGCCTGGGCAGTGTTCTCCACTTCTGCTCACAGATGAGCTGTCAGCCACTGAGATGGGGGCGTGTCCCCCATGTGAGTGCTGGAGAAAAGAGGCTTTTTGGTTAAAAATCCAGTGCCCCAATAAATAAACCCCACAGCGCACATTGCTGCTGGATCCCCTGTGCCCTCAGCACTGCACAACCCACATCTCAGGCAGGTTTGTCCACATCTCAGGAGGTTTGTCCCTTGCAGAGGGATGTGCTGCAAACTCTGGGTGGTTATTGTTCCCAAATCACCTTCTCGAGGGGCCAGGGGATCGTTGCACCTCCTAAGGCTTTGGTGGCTCTGCCTCTGCAGCTCATCGAGCTCACGCGGCCTGTGGATGCCCACCTGGAGCACGTGGAGTTTCAGGCGCTGCTCCAGCGGCTCAGCCCTCACCTCATCCTGAACATCTTCGCCTCTGCTGTGTTGGAGCGACGGCTCATTTTCCTGGCAGAGGAGCTGAGGTGAGTCCTGATCTGTAAAATAAATACAATAAAATTTTTAAAAGCCCTTGAAGGAGCACAGGACGCAGCTGAGCTCGAGTTGGGATGTTCCCTGAGCAGTGAAGTCCCCTCTCCTCATGCAATGCCACCACGATGGCTCTTTGTCCCCCCAGCGTCCTGTCACAGTGCATCCACGCCGTAGCTGCTCTCCTCTACCCCTTCACCTGGGCTCACACCTACATCCCCGTGGTCCCCGAGTGCCTGCTCGACACCGTCTGCTGCCCCACGCCCTTCATGGTCGGCATCCAGATGCGGCACCTGAAGCAGGTCCTGGACCAGCCGATGGAGGAGGTATTTCACCCGGGTGGGGGAAGCATCTGGATGGAGCCATCAGTTAGTGTGTGCCCCTGGGGCTGGGTTGGTTCCGGGGCCGAGGGCTCTGCTTGTGCCCTTTTCCATCCAGGGAGGCTGGACACTGGGGTTTCTTGCACATCCTCTCCTGCTGGCACCTGGGACAACACCTTCACATCTCCTGGGTGCTTTTGGCCATCCCAGGACCCACAGCCCTGACCCTGGGGGCTCAGGGAGCTGCTGCTGGCCAGGCTGGCTCTTGGCATCATCCCAACCTTGCAGAAGCAGAGAAAAGCTGCATGGGGACATGCCACCAAGCCTGGGGCAAACAAGGTCCTGGGGGATGTGCCCTGGTCCCTCTGCCCAAGTCCCTCCAGCAGAGAGGGACCAGTCCTTCTCCTGCCACCCTCATGGGCTGTGGACACACCAGCCTGATCCCAAAACGGGTGGGAGGAAGCCCAGAAGCCTTGGTGGGGCTAAACCTGGTCACTCTCTGCTCTCTTTCAGGCTCTGATAGTGGATCTCTGTGAAGGGAAGACCATCCGGGCGGTAGGTCCTTCCCATGCAGGGTGTGGGGCTGGGGGTGGGCCTGGGTAGCCCCGGGAAGGGCCCTTTCCCACCTTGGTGCCTGGCAGCTTTCACATTTGGGGGCAGAGACATCTCAGTGTCACCCATTCTGGGGGATGTCCCATGAGGGGATGTCTCCGGCCACTGCATCTCGTCGTGAGCCGGAGCAGCAGGGTTTGCGTGTTGGGCATCCCCCTCCCCGCATCACGGCCACACTCTGCAGCGATCATCAATTAATGAGCTCTGCAGAAAGCCCCACCGCCAGGCCGCACTCCGTGCTGCCCGTGGCCATCTCAGCCAGGTTCCCACCGATGCTTCATGACCCCATTGCTTTCCAGGTTGGTGATGAGGAGGAGATCCTGCCCACCAAGCTGCAGAACGAGATGCTGACGTCTCTGAGCAGGCACAACAACAACAACAACGTACACAGTAAGGACACAAGATTTAGGTTAGGTGTAAGGAAGTTCTTCGCTGTGAGGGTGGTGAGACACTGGCACAGGTTGCCCAGGGAAGCTGTGGTTGCTCCATCCCTGGAGGTGTTCAAGGCCAGGTTGCATGGGGCCTTGAGCAACCTGGTCTAGCGGGAGGTGTCCCTGCCATGGCAGGGGGTTGGAACTAGATGATCTTTGAGGTCCCTTCCAACCCAAGCCATTCTATGATCCTATGACATATCTTTATATACAGTAAAACACGCGCAAGCTGCCCTCTGCAGATGGTTTGGGATTTTTCTGCCCCGATTCACAAGGAAATGCGAATGGTGGGAGGGCAATGCCGGGGCCTTTCCCCTGTCGTGTGAAACACGAGAGCAGGAACAACTAATTTTGCTGAAAAAAATCAGCTTTTGTCAATATTTGGCCTGCAAAGGTGCCACCACCTTGGAAAGCAAATGCAGCCAGAGCTCCCTCAGAAAAATCCATCTGCTCTGGGTTCACTGGCAGAGGGAGGTTTTAAGGAAAAAAGTTGTATTGGGATGCAAACACAGACTGTGAACCAGGCAGGGTATAAAATGGTTGTACAACCATCCTTTCTATAGTCAGAGGTCCCATAGAATCATTTTGGTTGGAAAAGACCTTTAAGATCATCAAGTCCAGCCATTACCCCAGCACTGCCAGGGCACCACTAACCCATGGCCCTCAGCACCACATCTCCACGGCCTGGAAACCCCTCCAGGGATGGGGACTCCACCACTGCCCTGCCCAGCCTGGCACAGCCCTTCACAGCCCTTGCCAGCAAGAAATTGTTCCTCATGTCCAACCTCAACCTCCCCTGGTGCAACTTGAGGCTGGTTCCTCTTGTCCTGTTGCTTGTTCCTTAGGAGAAGAGCCCGACCCCACCTGGCTCCAACCTCCTTGCAGGGAGTTGTGGAGAGCCAGAAGGTCTCCCCTGAGCCTCCTTTTCTCCAGGCTCAACACCCCCAGGTCCCTCAACTGCTCCTCAGCACATTTGTGCTCTAGACCCTTCCCCAGCTTTGTTGCCCTTCTCTGGCCACGCTCCAGCCCGTCAATGTTCTTCTTGGAGTGAGGGGCCCAAAACTGACCCCAGGATTCAAGGGGTGACCTCCCCAGTGCCCAGTCCAGGGGGACAATTCCTGCCCATGTCCTGCTGACCACACTGGTGCTGACTCAAGCCATCCCCATGTCTGTGTCTTCTTCTAGCATCTGAGCAGGTGAACACACTCGTCTCCGAAACCTTCATGCAATTCTTCGTCCGACTGATTGGCCACTACGCCTCATACATCAAGTGGAGTAAAAACAGCTCAGGGACCTTCCAGGAGCGAGCCTTCTGCAAAGCCATCACCTCCAAGACCAACCGCAAGTTCGTGAAGAAGTTTGTGAAGACCAACATGTTTTCCCTATTTATTGAGGAAGCAGAAAAGAGCAGGATCCCCCAGGAAGGTAACTGGCCCCATCTCTCCTCCCCTCTCCGGCTGGGTGAGCTCTGCAAAGCCCTGGGTCACAGGAAGGGATGTCCCATGCCCAGAGAGGGATCTGGCGTGAGGCTGAGGATGCTCCGAGCAGCGAGCAGCACCCGTGTGCTCTCCACAGCTGCATTTCTCTGTCCCTGTCAAACAATCACAAAAACCCCTTGGCTCATTTTGGCTCTTGTTGCCGGACCGGGGACGGCGCAGCTTTACTGGGAGCTCAGTGTTTAGGCAAACACGCCAGGAGCAGCGCAAATATTTGGCTTGGACGCGGGCGGCAGCTGGGAGCTGGTCCCGCCAGCAAGCCCTGACTCAGCTCTGCAGACCCGGGCTGGCTGGGATGGACCTTTCCCCTTCCCGGGGCTTTACAGGGTGCTGGGCAGAGCTGAGCCGCCTCCAAGTCCAGGACGAGGACAAACAGGGCCGATGGAGGTTGAAGAAGCCACCCAGAATATCTAGTGGTGGCCAGAGACACCCTGGCCGGGGGCTCACCACCCCCAGGGGCTCACTGCACTCGGAGGCAGTGCAAAGAGGGTGCAGCCCTTGTGCTCTGCTGGCGTTTTGTCACGTCACAGCAAAGCAAACAGCCCCTTGGATGGTGCCACGTAGCAGATGGTGCCCATGGTGGGTCCATCTCCAGCCTGCCCAGGGTCTCCGGGCTGGTGCTGCCTCCATTGCTCGTTTCTCTGCCCTTTTAGGTCAGACTTTACAGGGCAGACGTGGCCCTGGGGCTGCCTGGGGTTGGCAGAGAGCGGTGGCACAGCCCCAGCTCTCCCGTTGGATCCCCAGGCTGTGTCCCCTTCTCGGCTGTTCGCATTCCAGGGTCTCCCCCTTTCTCTTCCTGCTGGTTGAAGACACAAAAACTGCACAGGCATGAACACATGGGTTAAATCTTAGGCTAACGCAGCATAATAAAGCCCGTTTTGGGTGGCTGGGGGGTGGGTGGAATTGCAAAAACCCCCGTTTTGCCCAGTCCTCTCCTGGGAGCAGCTCTCCACCACCCAGCCCGGTGCTGGTGCTCCCAGGGCTCACACATGCTCCCCAGCCCTGCACCCTCCCCAGCCCGAACCCACCATATCCCTAATGACCTTCTCTCCTCCACAGCCTATTTCCAGCAGAAAATAACAGAGTACCACGAGCAGAAGAAGCACCGAAGGGACTCCTGAAGCCCAGGCTGGGAAAGCAGGAGCAGGGCTGGGACCTGGCAGCACCGCGGACTCGACGTGTGCCCCATCCAAGGGCAGAACACGCTGGACTCTGCCGGATCTGTCCGCCCGTTCCTACCCATCCGTGACTCATGAGCTGCGTGGGCAGCACCGAACACTAGTTTCTACCCTTTCTTTTTGCCTCAGGGCATCGTTGCACTGGAAGACTCTTTTGCACAGGGCTAGCAGCAGGCTGGGATTTCTTTTCCGATCTTGCTGGCGACCGGGACAAAGCGTGGCTCAGTCTTTGGCCCCACCAGGACCTCCCGCAGCGAGGGAGGGAAGCGGGGGCGCTGCCTGCAGGACAGCAGAGGTTGCAGAGTAATTGTTAGAGAGGGCAAACAAAGCCAAACAACAAAAAAAGGATGAGTAGGAAATAGTGTTATTTCTAATTATTTCTAATTAAAACAAACCTCGGTTTTGAAAATGAGCAACGTCCAACGGAGCAAGTTTCCAGGGTTTCTATTATTAACAACTGTTTCACTATTTTCTACCAAGATGTGCTCACTGATAAACCCCGGCAGGAACCGTTGTGGTGGGTTTCAGCAGTTTCCTCTAAAAGGGCTTTGTTGGTATCGCTCCAAGCCCAGTTTAGCTCTTTAAAGAAACAAAAAAATCCTCTTTTCCAACAGGTTACTTATGTGTGCTGTGAGCAAGCTGTGAAGGCAGGAGGGGGAAACGGCCCAATCGAGAGCTTGGGGGGGGAGGAAGTATTTGTTCAATGCAGCAGTAAAACACGTCGACATCCTCCTTGCTTCTGGGTTCAATGGCAACATCTCTTAAAACTTCGCACTTCCCCGATGCGCTGTCTCCAGAATGTGATGCCTGCAGCAGAACCGGCGCTGAATGATGGGTCTCCCCCTTTCCTAATTTATCCAGGGGATAAATGTTGCAGCAGAGGCAGGGGCTGCAGGCTGCAGGTCTGCTTGGATCCTTCCCCAGACACAGCAGGGCCGGATACTTCTCCCAGCAGCAGCTGGGGCTGAAGGCAGCGCTTCATCCTCCTCTCTGGGAGGTGATGGCCAAGCCGCCGCATCACTCGGCACCCGCTGGACGCCGGCACACGGGCAGATGTTCTCAAAACCAGAGTTCAACACAACTTCTGCAGCCACGGTGGGAGGTTGCACATGAACACTTCAAAACAAGCTGCTGTCGGCCAGGCAGCTTTTGCTTCCAGAGCTGCTGGAGGTCAAATGAAAGCAAGACAGATGCAAGGAGCATTTAGTCGAGAAGTTCTGTGCAAACAGAAATGTAGTTGGACTGAGGGTACAAACCCAACAGCCATGAAACGCTCTGGCCCCGCTGAAGGAAAGTGGTTGGTTTGTGCTCAGCCCCCTCCATGTGTGTTGGGAGGGGAAGCAAGATTTATTAGACAAAAAAGGGGATTTTGGGCACTGTTGGTCTCTCCTCGGGCTCCACAAGTTCCCCCTCCTAGGAAGAGAGAGTGGCAGAGGTTTAGCTGCAGGAAATCAAAGGTTAGTGGGGTTTTTCTGCCTTGTTTTTCATTTAAAAGTGCTTACTTGCCAGCAGAAAATTGCATGTGTGGAAAACGAGGAGCACCCAACAAGAACCCTCCCCTTTGAAAAGGTCACTTTTGCCTCCCCCTTCCCCTGCGTCTTCATGATCACTCTGAGAAGGTGCCGACGTTGTGAAGTGTAACCTCGCCTCGCCGAAGGAAGTGATCCTTGCTTTGGCAGGGGCTCTTCAGAAAAGAAGGGTTAGACGTCACACAAGGGACTGGGTTGTGTGGCTGCTTAATTCCTGCCAGAGGAAAACGTGATAGGCGGCTGTTCCTTAGCTGCTGAGAGCAGATACACAAAAAAATGACTACTTAAGTTTAACAAAAGTTGTTTTTTCAAGTGTAGCCGGTGCTGCAGGTGTCAGCGAGGGTGAGCTACAGCGAGTTAGAAGGGCTGGTGCTACGAAGAAGTTACTTTAAGTGCTTTTTCTTTTAGTATTGTACTGGAAAAAGGAACCTAGATCCATTCCCGGTGACCAGCCCAGAGGAGCATCCTTTAGGAAGCCCATCAGCTCTAGCTCAGCTCCTTAGCTGGCTACAGGACGACAAAAGGAGCAGGTTCAGAGGAGCAGGAGCAACCAGGAACTCTTCTGGCACTAACTTCTCTCCCCACCATCCAGCAGCAGCTTCAGAGCTACAGGTGGTGGCTGAAGATGCTGGAAAGAAAGAAAACGAACCCGTTGGCATAACCTACCCCAGGACTCGCCCCACATCTTCTCCCTTCCATGCTCTTACTCTGCCCAAAAGCTCCATCCTCATTTCCTAAGCCTGCATGACTGATGTCATTCCTGATCAGCAAGTTTTAAGGGTTACTTGAGTTGGGTTGGCCTGAACATTGAAAAGCAGCTTGATATCATCGGACTTGCTGACTCACCCAACTGGTGCAACCTGGAGCGAGCTTTAAACCCTCCCTGGAATGCCCGGAGGGTGGACAGGCTGCGTTTTGCAAGGACGCGCATCCCCATGATCGAGCAAGACCAACGAAGAAAGAAGCCACGGTGCTGAAAGAGCAAGTGTTGAATAAAATACCCGCTTTCTTCCTCTGAACTCGGTCTGCTTCTCTTAAACCACCTGGTTGGAGGTGGGGGCTCCGTGTTTGCTGCTGGAGACCCCGGGGCGAACTTGGCCACTGCTTGCTGGGAGCACAGACACATCCAGCTGGGCTCCAGTCACGTTGCCGTGTCTCAGCGAAAACTCGCAGCATATTTTTAAATCCTTCTTCCTGCTCGAGATTCGTCCGACACTTGATCTAAAACTACGGCAGTAAATAAAACAGTGCCAAGAAATGTTTCCCCTGAACTGGAAAGGGCTCGTTTCTTCTGCTAAATTGCTCACATAGTTCCCAGCAGAGCACGAGCCAACTCACGCTCGTACAAACAACTCCCCGGCACGCTTTGGGAGCCAGCTCAGGAATCGCTCCTGCTCACGGCCCCGTTCCTGCTCTGCAGCTGCCCTGCTCAGCAGATAAGCTTCACGCTGGGGCATGTGTCACTCTCTGCCAGCCGGCCTCGCTGCCAGCAACAGTCCCGGGCGTCTTGAGCCTCCCGGCGTCATTGCGAAGGGCTTTAGATTGCTCCCGAGCAGTAACAGGCACCGCTCCTACCTCAGGTCACTTCCTACCTGGCTATAGCCTCCAAAAACTGCTGCTACCTTCAGCTCATGCTCTCTGGAAATGGTTAAGCTTCTCTGCAAGCCCATCCCGAGCTCAAAGGTGGGACACAGCAGCACGGGATGTACCCGGTGCACGCAGGATAGCAAGGAAAGAAGAGGAAAATACCAGTGTGAAACAAAACCGACGCTCTGATGGAGCAGAAACAGGCCCTGAGGGACCTTGGCCTGTCTCTGCCGTGTTGAACTCCTTCACCAGGTCTTCGAAGAGGCAACGCTCTGACACCAAGTGGAAGTTTTTAGCTTGCCCTGGCAGTTGTAGGAGGAACCTTGCTCAGCAGAGAGCAGGTTGTGTTTGTTCTGAAGGCTGTATGCTCGGGCACAAGTGTTCCAGGAAGCTCAATGAGCTCCTGTTGCAAAAGCTCTTCCTTCTAAGTGTCCTCTCAATGCAACAGAAAGTGAAGAAGCAGGTCACAAGATCAGGCTGTGCCCACAGAAGCTCTGTTCCCGTTCTCAGCTCTGCAGGCATCTCAGATAACCTCTGTTCCCACAGCAGGGCTGCAATGTCCCCATGTCAGGGGTGAAGTTAATTAATTCCATTACTTCTTACAGGCATTGATAGAAGGGCTGTAGCCTCAGCAGCACCCTCCACAGCCTGGATTACCAGCAGTGACCATTCCCTGGTAACACTGAAGCTTTATCAAGCTCCAAATAGGAGTTTTTTCCTGGCTGGCCCAACATGGAGGGCAGCCAAACCTCCAGGGAGGGACAACATCTACAGGCTTTGACTTCACCACGTTTCATAGATGAAAGTTTGGTCCTAGACAACCCCTTAAAGACTTCAGTTCTTCACCAGTCTCAAGTATCAGCAACAAATTACTCAGAGACTCTTAAATCTCGAACCCCTGCAGAGCAAGAGCATGATCTCCTCATCTGCATCTCCACAAGACCACTTACATTCCAGGAGGGGACTTTCCAAGCTACCGAGTTTTGCACCCACTTCATGCCAACGAAAAGAAACACGTGGTTTGTGAAAGCAGGGATGGGTTCTCAGCACCTTAAATTCCTTCCAGTCTTTGCCTTGCAGCTTTGTCTTGCTCACCACTTGAGGGGCAGCAGCAGAGGCTGGACCATCCAGGGGACACCTAGGTGTTGCCTAATACGGTTGAAACTAAATAAACTAGTTATCTAAATTCCGGTTCTATCTAAAACTGAGATGCTAAAGAGACAGTTACCACCTTACACACTGGAGATGCTCCTGGTATCAAGACACTGGGACCATAACACGTCCAGGACACTTAGGAGCTGTGCCCCAGGTATGTGATCAGAATGTGGGCACCAAACCTGGCCTCAGCCTCGCAGGGATCCTCTGGGACCCTCTTTACCCCCAGGACAGACGCACAGCACACCAGTGCCTGGGAGTTCAAGGGTGAAGTAGGGAAGCCTACATTACTTTCCTCCTTGTCTTGAGGATGGTCCTCCTTTTCCCCATGCCCCAAGCCCAAGGCATGACCTCCAGCTCACTTCTCGAAATGGTATCATCCCCCCAGGAAGGAACCAAAACTCTTACAACCAGAGAACTGTAGAATCACAGAATCATTTAGGTTGGAAAAGACCTTTAAGATCATCAAGTCCAACCATTACCCCAGCACTGCCAGGGCACCACTAAACCATGGCCCTCAGCACCACATCTCCACGGCTTGGAAACCCCTCCAGGGATGGGGACTCCACCACTGCCCTGCCCAGCCTGGCACAGCCCTTCACAGCCCTTGCCAGCAAGAAATTGTTCCTCATGTCCAACCTCAACCTCCCCTGGAGCAACTTGAGGCGTTTCCTCTTGTCCAGTCACTTGTTCCTTGGGAGAAGAGCCCGACCCCAGCTGGCTCCAACCTCCTTGCAGGGAGTTGTAGACAGAGCATGTCCACACACTAAATGCTCAGCTGGAGAAGTCAGCATCTCAGCTCCACTTCCTGCAACATCTCAAAGAGAGGCCAGCTCCAGCCCACAGAATCATAGAATGGGTTAGTTTAGAAGGGACCTTAAAGATCACCTAGTTCAAACCCTCTGCCATGAGCAGAGACACCTCCCACTAGACCAGGTTGCTCAGCCCCCTGTCCAACCTGGCCTTCAACACTTCCATGGATGGGGCACCCACAGCTTCTCTGAGCAACCTGTTCCAGTGTCTCACCCCCTCACGATGAAGTTCTTTCATCAGAGACAAACACTTCAACAAGCAACCTGGAGCCACGCTCCTCATCCGCTCTCTCTCTAGTCCAAGCAGCCCTGTCTCTGCAAGTACAACCGAGGAGGACTCTCCATGGCCTGACACTGGGAACTGCCCCAGGGAGGTGGAAGAAGGGGTTTAAAAGCTCTCCAGTCACCGAAGGAGCTGAATTTTCTCTCCACTTCCTGAGCACATTTTCTTATCACTAGAGTATCACAGGAAATACATCTCACCACTTCCCGTGGCCGAGGCAGGTTTTGATTTATTGTTGTTGAGGGTTTTTAATTTATTTTGTTGAAGTGAGCTGTGCTTAATTCCTTCAAAGAACAGACACATGCTGTGGCTCTGGGTTCCCAGGAGACAGAGGCATTTTCTTACCATCCTGAGGTGCTTCATGGTCAGAGGACCAGGATTGCAGCCACCAGGCTCCTGGCATTCCCCACCAACTCTCTCCCCAGCAGGTCCTGCTCTGGAGACACTCCCCTTGCTCTGTACAGCGAACCTGGGCCCTCTGTCCGTGGTGTGAACTTCCCCTCAAGACACACACCGAACCCGTTCACTGCTGGGCGATTAAACCCTCCATGAAATCTGACTTGACCTCCCTGATGCCGTTCACCACATTTAAAATGGTATTAAAGTGAAACAACAAGACCCCACCCCCAAATTACTGCGCTATGTAGCAGAGAAAGCTCCTGGAGCTCCTGGAATGAGGACGTTACACACATGGAAATGGCTTTCTAAACCACAGGTGGGATTGTTCATCCCAAGTCTAGGCAGGACAGAGGAACACACACACCCGAAGACAACCATTGCTCTCAGAATTCTCATTTATTAAGAGCAGAAAGGAAATTTCGCCTCAGTTTTATACATAAAAAAGTAAACGGTAAGATTTTCTTTTTATAGTCTTTCCACTGAAGAAAAATTGCGAAATAAGTTTTTCTTTTTCGATAACTGTTTATTTAAAAAAATAAAATTAATTGACAAAGATACCACACTATTTTGCATGCCGGTCACCCCTGCTGCTTGCAGAGCCCCGCTCAGCGCATTCTTCTTCAGCGAGAAATCGCTTTACCAGCGATGCAGAAGCACAAGAACCACATCAGCCCGGCCTTGAACCCCAGCAGCTGCTTCAGCCACACAAGCTAGTGAGATATCTCTGGTTTTACCAGCTCGGCTCTTTTAGTAAATCAATTTTCAAGTGGACACTAAACGAGGATTTCACTAAGAGATGATGAATTATTAAAATTAAAAGCAAGTCGTATTGCAGCTCTAATTATACTACATTAGAAACTTGGGTTGTTGGGGATCCATTCACCATGTATAGGTTAATTTGTAATTAAGGTAATTACAAAGACAGAGCGTTACTCCCTGCATGCTTCCCGGGCTTTGAACCAACAGAGTTGACTACATGTAGAGTTGACTATGGTGTACTCGGAATTCACTCTCTCAGGCAGGAGACTAGTTAAGGAGTGTTACTGATAACAAAGGATAGAAGTTATACGACACTGATTATTATAAATTACTTTGTTCTTATCTGCTTTTTGCCTTAGTCTCCTACTTCTTCGCTCATGTAGAAAACCAACTCTTTATTTCTCCGTACGGTGACTCCCCGTTCACTAGTGGTGATTCGAATGCGTGGAGGAGGAGGAGGAAGAGGAGGACAGCGACGACTTGATTCGGAACACGTGGATGTGCAGATGGGCGGCGATCTGGTTGCACACGCTCACACAGTATCGAAGCAAATCAAAGAGAGAAAGGATCTGCCGAGGGAAAGGAAGTACACGTTTAGATCGGAGTTTTCAGAGAGCATCACACAAGAGCGTCACATCGCCCACACGCTTCAGAGTAAGAGCTCTGGGGTCAGCTTTTCACAAAGCAAATCTCCAAGTCTGCAGGAATGCAGATGTGTATCAGTGGATGCTCCATCCCTGGAGGTGTTCAGGACCAGGTTGGATGGGGCTTTGAGCAACCTGGTCTAGTGGGAGGTGTCCCTGCCATGGCAGGGGGATGGAACTAGGTGATCTTTGAGGTCCCTTCCAATCCAAACCATTCCCTGATTCTATGAGTAATCCCTCAATGAGGAGTTTCTGGGTGTGCTGGGCTTTCCTCCAGCTTTGTGGGAACACAGCCTCTGAAGTCTAGAGTCGGCAAGGGGAAAGCAGTTACAGTAGCTCTACAGATCCTGTGAAATGCCCCATTGCCTCTGAGCGGTGATAACTACACAGGAAAGACCCTTTTATTAAAAGGTTAACACTGTTTTGGTAGAGAACCTGAGTGCTTGATAAGCACCTGAGTTTAACTGAAGATATTTCTCCTAATGGGCGCTACTACGAATGACAGACATCCACGCTTTCAAGAGTTTAAGGTGCCACCACACTACACTTGTACTAACAACACAAACCTTCACAATATTCCAAGCTTCGAACATTTGCTACGTTGCTTTAAAACTCTTTAAACCACGCCAAGCAGACCATGTTCATCGCTGTTTGCACGAGCCCTGTTTAAATCCAGCTCAGCAAAGCAGGTGTTCCCAGTCCCACCACCCCACCACCCAACCCAACCACCAACACCAAAAGCACACAGGACAGCACACGAATGCCTGCGATGATCCCCCAGGGCGAAGCCAGCCCGTGCTCACCAGGGCAATCCAGAGCACGATATATTCATCGATAAAGCTGTTAAAATACTGGTCCAGGAACAATAGAGCCGGGCCTATGAAGGCGGTGTCATACAGGTGCATTTCGCTTTTGGTCATGTGTGCGACCTGCATTGACAAAGAAAAGGGAAGTTTAAGAAATAACCATATGCCAGCTAAGGTAGAGTGATTTCAGAACACACAAAACCAACAAAGTGACAGTGCAAGCTGCGTTAGTGTAAGATAATGCTCCAGAGCTCCTCTGCTCTGGAGCCCCCAACCCAAGGACATGGACCTGCTGAAGCAGGTCCTGAGGAAGACCATGAAGATGGTCCAAGGGCTGGAACCCCTCTGCTGGGAGGTCAGGCTGAGAGAGTTGGGCTTGTGCAGCCTGGAGAAGAGAAGGCTCCAGGGAGACCTTCTGGTGGCCTTTCAGTATCTGAAGGGGGCCTCCAGGAAAGCTGGGGAGGGACTTTTTACAAAGGCCTGTAATGACAGGACAGGGAGTAATGGTTTGAAGCTGGAAGAGGGGAGAATTAGACAGGAAATTAGAAGGAAATTCTTCACTCTGAGGGTGGTGAGACCCTGGCCCACGTTGCCCAGGGGGGTTGTGGATGCCCCAACACTGGATGTGTTCAAGGCCAGGTTGGACAGGGCCTTGAGCAACCTGGTCTCGTGGGAGGTGTCCCTGCCATGGCAGGGGGTTGGAACTAGATGATCTTTGAGGTCCCTTCCAGCCCAAACCATTCTAGGATTCTATGAGGATATACCAAGGACTTGAACAGCAGCAATACTGTTTTTAGTCTGCAGCTACTCAAGATGCCAGGTTTGTAGAGAAATAAATTTTATTAGAAAATAATAAAAAAAAACATGTAGCCACATGAAAAAAAAAAAAACCCTTAAACACATTTTCCGGCCTACACACTCCTCTTCCTGCCAGAAACAAAGCAGTAAAATGGAAGCAGACTGCTGATTTTTAAGGTTTAGTTGAGCCTGGAAACAAAACCTCACAGCTGCTAGATGTTCAAAAGTCAGAGACACTTGGTGCTCCTCTCCCTCCATGTACCTGTTCCCATCCCACAGGGATAACCACCTTTCTCTGGCTACAGTGTGATGATCATAGAATCATAAAGGCTGGAGAAGACCTCTAAGATCATCAAGTCCAACCGTCAACCCAACACTACCATGACCACTAGACCATGTCCTGAAGTGCCACGTCTACACATTTTTTTAACTTCTCCAGGGATGGGGACTCCACCACTGTCCTGGGCAGCCTGGTCCACTTGCTTGACCACTCTTTCATTAAAGAAATTTTTCCTAATGTGCAATCTAAACTACCCCTGATGCAATTTGAGGCTGTTTCCTCTCATCATATTGCTATTGGGAGACCAATCCCACCTCTCTACAGCCTCCTTTCAGGTAGTTCTAGAGAGCAATAAGGTCTCCCCTCAGCTGCCCAAGTGCCCTTCCCCCCCCTACCCAGAGCCTGCCCTACACCACAACCCCAGCACAAGTGGTCATGTGGCTCGGTAACAAACTGGTCTTGGTAAGAAATAAGCTTTTCTTCCACCAAGAGGTACATCCAGCACTGATCTAGTTCATGTGGCAGCAGAACCCATGCCTGCAGAGCCGAGAGGACGTGGGGCAGCAGCTGCTTCATCCCTCACTGTTCAGCAGCGGCTCCTCTCCCCATAGCACCCACATCTTCTCCCTGCTACAAACCTGGTCATCATCTGGGCCACTACTTCTCTCCAATTGTTTAAGTGAAACCCTGAGCAGCTGGTTCCAAACCTCAGCAGCTCTGTCACCTCCTCTCCTTCTCCCCAACCTTCCTCCCCTCTGCACTTGGATCTGAGGGGGGTTTCAGCCACCTCTGCTCCAGCCCGGCTCACACATGTCCATAAATATGCTGCAAAAGTGTGAACAGCTGGGAAACGGGAAGAACCAGAACCCAGGCAACTGTACGGTGGTGACTGTGTAACCGTGGCACTAGCTTGAGGTTCACCACTCCCCTTTCAAAGAGAAGAAAGGCTCCGCTGCACCTCCGCGCTACCGAAAACATGTAAAGCACGAGTATCGCTTCAGTACCCAGCCAGAGGCAAGACAGTCCGTGGGGTCACTTAACAGCTACGACAGGTTTTACTGCGGTAACAAGAAATGTGAAGGTTCTGACGCACTTACCACTAGTTTATTTGTTATCTTAGCAGATACAAAACCAAAAGTAAGGATGTACAAGCAGGGGTGCCTCTCGAAGAGCTGCACGGCAGATTTCTTGTAGATCATTGCCGCTAACGCGATCACTGACCCGATGTGAAGAAAAGGTGAAAGGACACTCGTCCCCTAGAGCAAGATGAAGTTAGAGCGTGAGGGTCACACACCGTGCACGTTGCAGAGACACCTCGCTAAGCCCAGCACTCACGTGGCAGGCTATGTCGCTACAAGTGCATTCGAACGTGTGCTTCTGAGACACTGGAACCCAGTGTGGTGAAACTGGAGTGAGCCTCAGCTGAGAACGTGCTTGAGCCTTTCTTGCGCTGGGGGAGAAAATGTTTTTTTTTTTGGCAGCAAGAAGTGCCGAGTTCTGACGCTCGTCAGACAGGCAGCGGCTCACGCTGATAGCAAGCAACAGGAGACAACACTGCTACTGCTCTCTCTGTCAGCTAGAAGGCAACTAAACCAGTCCTTCGTGTAGCAAACAATATTAGGCTGGCAGAGAATTACTTGTTGGAAGACTTCTGGGGCTCCTGAATCAATCGCCACCTCCACAGAGGCAGAAGGTGCTGGTGCGGACACCTCCAGCTGCACTTTTCACTGGGAATAGGATTAGTGCAGATCTCTGCGGAGGATCGAACCCACAACTGGTCTTCTTGAACCTCCTCCTGAAAAGATCTTTACACTGGACCTTTCAATGAACTCTTTGAGGGGGGTGTATTTATATAACCTGGTTTATATGATCAATTCAAAAGCAAATATCAAAGTACCATAAGCACTTTTAATCACTCAGATTTTAAAACTCTTGACTCCTAAAGCTACTATAGATCCTTACACTGACAATATTAACGCATTCTTCCCAAGCCAGCAAGGAACTGAAAGGTAAATATTTCACGTGTAGGAGGTATGATGTTAAATAAAAACTTAAGACACGGCTGGAAAGCCACAGAACGCTGAAGAGTGACCAGCAGAACAAAGTACTTACCGCTATAGTGGATCCATTCTTGCCAACTCCACCCGTGAAGATCACACCAAAGTAGTTTGTACAGGAGAATATGGTTCCTGCGACAGTGCAGAGAGCCGGGAATATTTTCACCTGAATATTCAGTATTGGAATCTTAACGGAAGAGAGACAAGAAGTTAAAATATGCACAAGCAAACTAAAAAGGGGCTGAACACTTCTGGTGCACTCAAACACTCCACTTTCCAAACACCACGTTTGCTTTTCTTTCTCTGCTAGGCAGAGATTCCAATTTCTGCAAGGTACAGAGAAATATGTATTTTTCCAATAATCCTTCCATCAAGCTTCCTATAAAGCCAGACTTATCTTCCATGACCTGAAAAGAGCCATCAAAAGCAGAGATGTGGACAGAAGAACTTGCCAGCTAAACCACATGGAAGAGAAATGCATCATCTTTTCTGAAGCTTGTGGTAAAACTCACAGCCGCAAACCAAGAGCCAGTGGGGCAAAGCAAGAGCCATTGAACAAAGGTCCTTAAGAAACTGGACTCTAACTTATGGGCAGGACAAGGGAAGCAAACAGATCAGACAAGCCGCCTCCGCCAGCGAGCCCAGCAGAGCAAGCCATGAGGTTGTTAAAGGAGTGAAAAAAGAGCACAGGCAGCTTTGAAAGAAAGGCAGCAGGTTTCTTCACTGCTTAACAGTAGCATCTCAAGCAGAGCAGCAGAAACCAGAGTGAGGAAGAAAGAGTTTGAAACAAACCACAGGAAATGTGTTGTGGAAGCACGTGCTTAGAGAGAACTACCCAAAACTTCCCAACTTCATCTATACAACTACTAAAAATCTTATAGAATCAAAGAATAATTTGGGTTGGAAAAGACCTTAAAGATCACCAAGTCCAACCGTTCACCCAGCACTGCCAGGGCACCACTAACCCCTGGCCCTCAGCACCACATCTCCACAGCTTGGAAACCCCTCCAGGGATGGGGACTCCCCCACTGCCCTGCCCAGCCTGGCACAGCCCTTCACAGCCCCTGCCAGCGAGAAACTGTTCCTCATGTTCAACCTAAACCTCCCCTGGCACAACTTGAGGCCGTTTCCTCCTGTCCTATCACTTGTTCCCTGGGAGAAGAGACCAGCGCCCTTTTTTGCCTCCACCAACAGCTGCATCAGCAATAAGTATTAGAGCGCATTTATCTGGCGGAAATACTTAATGGGTAAGCAAGCTACAGCCAGAAATTTGGCAGAAGAAAGTCAAAGGAGAGATAGAAAAAGGCAGCGCTTGCTGAAGTGCTTTCCATACCAAATGGACGCAGCAAGGCCAGAAGTTGGAAACAGCAAAGGCAAGCAAAGAACATGGAGAGAAAAAAAAAAAAAAAAGGAGGAGAAATAAAATGTCAGAGTGAAGGGCAAGAGGGAGTCGTACTCAGAAATCGTCCTGCAAAACAGTACCGTGGCCTCTGACTTTTGAAAGAGGACACTACGAGGCAAGCCACAAGACCTCCAGGTCTGGTGCTCCCTGGATCACTGCGATCGTTCCGCCCTTGCTGGTCGTGCTGCAGGTTTCAGGGGCAGTCAGACGTGAGCAGAACTTCCCAAGACTAGAAGTATCGTGAGCCAAATCTTTTGCAGGTAAACTGCATTCTCTTTTAAACCCTTGGAAGCTGATGATAAGAGAACAGCTGCAACTGCGCTGAAAGCTGCTCAACACAGGTTCCAGATCTGCTCTGGGAAAAAGCCTCGTGCATGTTCATACAAACACGTGGCACAGGCAGAGAATGGCTCCAGGAGTGATGCCAGAGCCTGGATTAAAGCAAGTGGAGAACCATTTGCCAGAAAAATCATGTCAGGCCTGCAGACCAGACGTCATCAGTTTTGTGCAGCATTCATTTAAATAAATAAATACATAAAATTAGGAAACAGCAGAAAAGAGCAGAGCTAAGGGCTCAGGGAAGCAGCAGCAAGGAGTGGAGGAGAGACCAGGACAGAGGCACTGCCTCCAGAGCCCCTTCTGGGCTGGCTCCTGGTCACAGATACCACAACCAGCTCCCGGTATTCCAGAGTCCTCCTCCCAGGGCTGGATCCCAGCGGGAGTTTAGAGCTGTAGGTACGAACGCTGCAGCCTCATCTGCAAGAGGAACAACTCACGACGGGCCAGGATCCAGCTGGCTTCACCTTCGTGAAGCGCTTTTGCTTTGAAAACTGACGCTGCAGAACGTTAACTCAGCACAGCGCTTTTCTCACTTCACACAGGAAAACCTTTTCTAGAACCAAAGCGTCAAAGGGGCTGCTCCCGAGCTCACTCTCCTTACCCGCTTCCCTCGCGAGGATCGCAGCCGTACTCACGCTCCCGGCTCCGGCAGCTCCGCAGGACAGCGTTTTACAGGCTTTGCAGCGAGCCCTCGCTGGTGGCGAGGATGAAGCCGCTACAGGGACGCCCCGTTCCAGGGGGGAATAAAGCCACCGTGGACAGAACACACAACTCTGCATTTCACCTGCTCCCATTGTTTTGCTTTTCGCACGTCAGCGTAAGAAAGTGGAATGTTTGAGTGGACAACCATATGACAGACCGTTATTTCTTCCCCCCAGACAGGAAAAAAAAACCAACCAAACCCGAATTATTGAACCAGCACTTTTGCTGTCGCATAAAATATGAAAGGATTGAGGAGGGAGGTGGGTAAGGAGGGGCTGGGTGATGCGTTCTGCTCTGCAAGTAGTAAATAACATTTCTCTCTAAACAGACACAATCTCACAAGGCAAATGCAAAAGGAGAATTCCGCACTGTCGCGGGAAGCCTGGTTGGGATTCTTCTTGCTGTTAATCCGACACCAGATTTCAAAATAGTTTAAATCTTTTAGGAGCTGACTTAGGAAATGCTGCTGTGACCCAGAACATCTGCTAGATATCAAGATTTTGCTGCAAGGGTTATTGGATAGGTTATTTTAAAGGGTGATTTATTTAATAGCACAAGCGATTTCTAAGCTCACATAAACCATCACCTGGCACCGAACCGGGCCAGAGGTTGCTGTGGCAGCGGTTTTTTTCTCCCCTTTTTTTAAATAATAGAGAAAAAGGAAACTGAGAACATGAACTGGGATGTTTGCCACATGAATCTCAGGAGGAGTTTGGCACCAATAAGCTGACTTGTAGCCTCATTTTTTTTTTTAGAAGTAGTCCCATCCCGACAGTATTTACTTTGCAGTTTATGTAATTAATTAATTGGGGGGTTGGGTTTTTAAAGCCTGAAAGCACATGTAGCAAAGTTTGGGTAACTGGGGTTAGCTCCTTTGTCTAGAGGCTCTCTACGACGTTAGAGGGCTCGTTTCTCTAGTGATATGAAGCAGATTAGAAATTCGTCCATCTAGGGTAACAAAATTCTGTCATTTTTGACCATCTCCGGGTTTTATTGCAAATCAAGTTTATCCATCTTAAGAACATCAGGTATCAAGTATACAAACAAGATCATCCTCCTGAAGGAAAACCTTCGGGGAAATCAATGCTTTAGGTGTTACTTCCAGATTTAATGTATGCACGGAGATGCTTTTCTCTGGACCAGCCCACAGTGGCTTCAGGAATGCAAACATCAAGTCAACCGATGACAGCCCACAGCTGACACGGGCTGGTCACCAGGGGAACATCGGCAGCATCTCCACGCAGCCAGCACATGACAGTCACGTGCTTCTTTGGGATGATCTTTGCTTAAAAATGTGACAATTTTCTTTTCCCCCCCATATAGATAAGAGTTGTCGGCCACAGTCAGGTCAGATGGTCTCTTGCTCATCACCACCTCTCTCCAAAAGCTCCCCTGATACCCTCACCCCAATTTAGCACTTCTCCTTGGTGCATGAAGCTCATTCCAGCGTTACCAGCTCTCTCAAAGGAAGCTGGACTTCACCAAAGGTACATTGAAGTGTGTGCAATGTTTGACAGCTCCCTACCTGCAAACGCGAGATATAAAACAGTCGCTGCTCGTCATCACTCTGGGAGAACCAGAGCACACAGTTCTTGACCTGTACTCTAGAATGTAACTTGTCATTTAGGAGTTCAAGGAAGAAATTCCCCTCATGGGAAGTTCCTCCGGGTGACTACCGGATTATTGAAAAAAGGATAAAGTAAGAACAAAATTACCAGAGATTGCCAAAAAGGTGGTCCTCCAATCACTGCCAGTAAATGCATGATTATTATGAAGATTTGTACTTCAGTCACATCAATTCTGATTAGGTACAAAAAGCCAAAAAAAGCACAATTATTCAAAGCAATTTCAAGTCAGTTATTTGCAAGCTCAGCAGCTCTCCTCTATCATGCACAGGATGAACACTCCAAAATACTGAGGGAAATGAGGCAAAATTTATATCTCATTTAGAAAGCAAAACTGTATTTTAGTTTTACTGTTAACTTTAAGATCCGTGCTGGGCTGTTTTATTTCACAGTGCAATAAAAATCCATTTTAATCGAAGGAACAGTTGGAACTTTTAACCAGCCACTGCTGATTGCAGAAATAAATATTCAGTTTTAACCTTGCCCACCAGAAAAAGAGAAAACTTCAGACAATCAAATTCACGACAGGTATTTTTGATCCCTATGATATTCCCTACCCTGTTTTTTTAACATGAATGTTTTCTCCAAAGAGCATCAAACTTTAAAAAGGAACGTGAATTAGGGAGTTGATGCAAATGTGAACGGTCCCAGCAGCTGCATCAGGGAAGGTTACACACACTCTGGTTCTCGTATGCTTTGTGGAAGAGCAAGAAGGAAAGGTTTCTAGAAAAGACTCAGTTTAAGATGTTGTTCTAGAGACTATATGAAAGTCTTGGAGCTTAAAGAGGGGCAAAAGGTTGAAATTGAAGGAAAATACAAGTGAAATAAAGGGGATGGACTTGGTGCTGCATTACATGAAACCACAGAATCATGGAATGGTTTGGGGCAGAAGAGACCTTAAAGATCATCCAGTTCCAACCCCTTGCCATGGCAGGGACACCTCCTGCTAGACCAGGTTGCTCAAAGCCCCGTCCAACCTGGCCTTGAACACCTCCAGTTCAAGTGGATGCAACCACTGTGTCCAGTGCTGGGCTCCCCAGTTCAAGAGAGAAAAGGAACCACTGGAGAGAGTCCAGCAGAGGCTCTGAAGATGATGCTGAGGGGCCTGGAGCATCTCTGTGCCCGGGAAAGGCTGAGAGCCCTGGGGCTGCTGAGCTGGCGAAGAGAAGCCTCAGAGGGGATCTGATCAGTGCTGATCAAGAGCTAAAGGGCCCATGGGGGGCAAGAGGATGGGGCCAGACTCTTGTCAGTGGTGCCCAGCGACAGGACAAGGGGCAACGGGCACCAAGTGGAACCCAGGAGGTTCCATGGGAGCAGGAGGAGAAACTTGTTTGGTGTGAGGGTGTCGGAGCCTCGTCCAGGCTGCCCAGAGAGGTTGTGGAGTCTCCTTGTCTGGAGAGATTCCAAAGGCTCCTGGACACGATCCTGGGCCCCCTGCTCTGGGTGAGCTGCTGGAGCAGGGGGGTTGGATGAGATGACCTCCAGAGGTCCCTTCCAAACCCACCATGCTGGGATTCTGTGTGATTAAGTTTGGTACCAGTTCAATGTGCCACCACATTTTCTCTACAGCTTTTATTCCAGTTTTGGAGTGGATTCTCTCATATGAGGATCTCCAGTCTGGCCAAAATATAATTTTGTTTCAGCAGCAGATGAACATGCCCATAGGATAATTATAAAGCTGCATCCAATTCCCACATGGAACACCCCCCACAGCAGAAGAAACAAGAAGGGCAATGGCACGTGGCACTCCAAGACACCTCTTATCTTACTATGGACTCTCTCAAGCATGGCTGCTGCTTTCACACAGCACATCCCGCTCCCCCTGGGCAACGGGGCCTTCCCATCACCTGAAGGACTTTCAGAACAGCTCCCTAAGAGCCGGACAGGCACCTACAGAATCAGCACGTGGGGCACAGTCAGCAAACAGGCTACGAGGCACCGGACCCCGAGTGTCGCTGCTGTGAACGGCCACCGCTCCCCCCGGGAAAGGAAACGAGTCATGAGAGGTGAAAAGATGGGAAAGCAGCGATACCCAAGAACCAAGAACCAGCCAGACTCTTGGGATATAATGGGAAGGTTTAGTCAAAGCTGTCAGAGGAAATCTAGAGAAGATTCCAATAAAAAGAACATTTCCTTTAGATGTCTTAGCTTTGTAAATTTTCACTACAGCAAGCACGGAGATATGAGATACACCAGAGATAACCTCAGGGGTCCTCCTATATTCTGATTTATTCAGTAACAATCGTGACAGGCAATCAGAACTGGTATGGGGGAATAAAAAAAAAAAAATAATAATTTCACAAAGGGGAAAGAATTTTCTAAAAGTCCGTATTTTCAGTCCTAACACAAACCAATTAAGCCTTTGAGCCACCTTGCAAGAAAAAGTCAAAATGCTCAGCTGTGCAAGAAAAGAGATACACAAAACATCTGATGAAATGCAAATTGCTTCCTCCAAGCCCTGGGAGTCAGCACAGAAATGTGTTTTCAGCGCGTCCAGCGGAGGAAGGGCTGGAGCAGCTCCGTGAACCCGCACAGGTTGGACAGGAAGGGTTTTAGCCTGTTTCGCTACTTCTGTCAATGACTGAAAAAGACATAAAGCAACTGAGAAAGCTCCCAGAAACTGTGACTAATAACTAATGGAGGTAACTTGAATTTATAGCTTTCCTTGGACGGCAAACCAGGTTTCTTTTGGCAGCAGTAATCCTAGCGTAGGTCACAAAAATCTTCAGCTCATAAAAGACAAGGTATGCTAAAGACAAAGCCTTACATAGAACCGGGAGCCCAACCAATCCATGGAAGCAGCGCCTGGATCCAGGTCTGGGAGACATCGCTGTCTTCTTCACATCACCCTGCTACAAACTTTGCTGCCCTGCCTGTGCTTCTGCTCGCCCTGACTCAAAGCAGCTGGAAAGGGTTCAGCAATGGGCTGCAAGGATATTTGGTTAAAACTCCTCCCTGACTTATAAGATTCTCATATTGCAGAACAAATATGAGTCCTAACTTTGATTCTCCATAAAAATAAGATTTTTAACACCACAGGGCTCTTTAAGACAGAAGACAAAACCATAAGCCAAACTGAGGAGAAACTAAACACCTAAACTATCACCTAAATAAAGCCTGAGTTCTTAATACCACGGATGAAAGAGGACTAGAACCATCCTATGCTCATTAAAACCACTGCTGGATGACTGAAAAAGATATCCTCAACACCAGAGGAGTAGGATGCTGGAATTAGCCCGTGAATTTTTTTTTCACAAGATGTCAAATGGCCACTACTTCGAAATCTAAGAATACAGGAATCCAGAGAGGCAGCTCCTCGAAACCAGACCACAAAAGGGAACAAGCTTCAGAAACAGAAGCTGGGTGAAAGGGGACCGGAGCACAATGTTCACTGGTTATTTAACCTGAATCTGAAATGACTACACAACAACTGGACTAAGTCCACGTGGCTGCTCAAAGCAGCACTCATCCCAGGTTCCCTAAAGACCAGCCACTTTCTCCCCAAACCCCACCATCCCATGCCAGCAACCGGGTCAGGAAACCGGCTTTGCTGAAAGAAGCCGACCAAAAAAGAAAAAGAAAGGTTATTGTCCCGATTTCCAGCATATCGGCTTGCCTCCTCCACTCTGCGTGGCCTCATGAATGATGCAAGCACAAGGGAGAGGATGGTGGAAGGTCTGTGCTGCCTCTTTTGGCAGCTCAACAAGACCAGGCTGAGGCAGCGTGACTGTGCAGCTACAAGGGAGGAAGAAGAGGAACAGAAGGAAGAGAGTTAAGGCGTCTGAAGGTGACACAAGCAGATTGCTGCCAGCGCCCAGGAAAGTCCTAAACAGCCCTTAAAACATAACACGGTAGAAAAAGTGAAATCATTTCAACTGGCAAACAAACTAATACTGGTTCTGTCATGACATGGAGCAAAGGTAACATGTGGCACCGCCTGAAAAGCGTCACCAGGGCGGGCAATCCAGAGGACGCTCGTTCCTGTGCTTTAATAATTAACTTGTACTTACAAGTTGCTTCAAGATCAAATGGGCTAGTAATAAAAAAGATCCATAAATTGCCTCCCTCACCATATCCTTTCTAATCTGGTAGAACTGGGAAGGTGCCTAAGAATGAGAAGACAAAAGCGGGGCCGCAGGAAAGCCGCGTGCTCAGCGTGGATGTAGAATGACTGAAGCCCTTCTGTGGTCCCCACACCGGCCTTCTGAGGAAATACAAATATAGCTTGTTTTAGTGGGTAGGGAAATCAGTTGCAAAGCAGGGTGACAACGTTCCTGCTTTAGTGTCACATAAATAGCACTATTTTTTTCCCCCACATGAAGTGCCAGTGCACACTGGGGTGCCTCTTCCTATGATGACTACAACAAACACAAACTGGAGCCGTGAGTCATTTATTGAATAATAGTAATGCAAGAAGAGAAGTACCGGGAGGAGAAAAACTCCATAGCATTGAGAAACCAAAACTGGGGAAAGGCCTTTGGTGCTGCAGACCCCCCCATTTAATCCCTGAACCCACCCAGCAGCCCGGTGCCATCAGGAGACCCGCAGGAAAGCAGAAACATTTCAAAGCAAGAAGGGAACGTGCCAGTTCAAAGCCTGATTCTATTTTCTCCTTCTGTTTGTATTTATTTACTCGTTTCAACGCTGCAGTGGATGTCCTGGGAAAACACAAATGGCAGGAGCTAGCAGCAGGAATTCTGCAGCTCGAGCAAGGGGGTTTCTTCAAGCCTCTTAACCGGGATATTTTCGGCAATCGCTCGAGCCACACTTCCCCTGACCTAACAGTTTTTTGGCCGGATGTTTCCTGACACATTGAGTCAGTCTGTGCTGCCGAGATGATGCAGTCACAAAGCACAGTAAGTGGCAGATTCCTCGTACCTAAGAACGGGAGAAAAATGGAACAAAGCGTTTCCCCCAAGACGTGCCCACGCTACAACAGATGGACGTAAAGTCATTGTAGCAGTTCCTCAACACACACAAAGCTGCCTAGTTCCAAAGATCCCTTCTTCAAATAAACCAGGGGCTTTTTCATCTTCTGGAAAATGAACTGAAGACCCGGAATCACCAGGAATATCCAGGCAAAGAACCAAGGAACAAAGCTCAGGGGGCTGAAGACAAAGCAAGAAAGAGCCCAGACTCAATAGTTTGACAAACTAAAAGTGCCAAGACAGAACATCGACCTGTAGGGCTGGGAAAAACACTGAAAACGACCCTGAAAAATACTCGTGCCGTGGCAAACTGATGTTAGGAAAGAAAAACTAGGAAAAAAAAATTAGGAAAGAAAAAAAGAGCAGCATTGCGGAACAGAGGAGGAAAAGCAGGGACTAGGTCGAGCAATGTCAACACTGCACCAGCTACCTCTGAACGAGAGGCTGTAAACAAGTGCTCTAATTCAGATCAAGTCAGGGAAGCACAAAACTCGGGAGGTTTTCAACGCACATTTCATCCCTCGCTCCTTGTCTGCCTAAACTCACAGGACACAGAATGTCCACGGAGCTGCAGAAGGCATTTCCCAGCCCTTGCAGTGAGACCGCGATGGATTTCAGCGCACACGCTGCAACATCTTGTACCTTCATCCATCCTTCCTTGTGCCAAACTGGAATGCAGAATTCCCAATAGTTCCCAAAGTTGTTTTTCCTGACATAATAGAAAGTTATTAGGAACAGTATTATTTTAATATTTTATTTGATAGAATCATTTAGGTTAGAGAAGACCTTTAAGATCATCATGTCCAACTCTACCAAGTCCACCACTAACCCATGGCCCTCAGCACCACATCTCCATGGCTTTGAAACCTCTCCAGGGATGGGGACTCCACCACTGCCCTGGGCAGCCTGGGCCAGTGCTTGGAATTTCCTATAAAAGTCTGAGTATTTTCTGAATCTAATCATCTTAGACATCTTCATTTGCAATTCCTTCATGTGGTTGTGTAAACTGTAGTAGAACTGCCCAGTTCTGGCCTTTGAAAAAAACACCAAGATGTGAGGGAAAGCAGCAGAGGTCAAGGCCACATCCCAGCAGTACAAGTATCAAAGTGTGATGCTGCAGAGCTGCAGGAAAGGGAGGTGGGGCTGGAGCCCTTCAGAATTCAGCACATTTACACTTCAAGTTAGAGTAAATCTCAGGAGTTAGAGGAAAAATGGGGAGACCTCATTGTGGCCTTCCAGTATCTGAAAGGGGCCTACAAGAAAACTGGGGAAGGACTTTTCACAAGGGCCTGTAGTGATAGGACAAGGGCTGATGGCTTCAAACTGGAAGAGGGGAGACTGAGACTAGAAATTAGGAAGATATTCTTCAGTTGGAAGGTGGTGAGACCCTGGCACAGGTTGCCCAGGGGGGCTGTGGATGCTCCATCCCTGGAGGTGTTCAAGGCCAGGCTGGACGGGGCTTTGAGCAACCTGATCTAGTGGGAGGTGTCCCTGCCATGGCAGAGGGTTGGAAATAAATGATCTTTAAGGCCCCTTCCAACTCAAACCATTCTGCGATTCTATGAATTTAACCTGATTCCCTCAATCTTTTTGTTTTCCATTGTTCAAAGCCTTCACGCTCTTTTAAATATCTTTTCCACAGGAAAAATCTCAACATTAGCAAACTTAATTAACAATTGAAGATTGTTTTTTCCCCTCATTGATGAATAAAAACTCCCTTTACTGCAAGAATTTAAAGCTATTCCCTTCCTACTTTGCCAGAGCGTGCAGTATTTTCAGGAGGGCTGTATGATCACCCTTTCTCGCTGCAGATGTTTATCATGTGAAGCAGCTATCAGATGAAGCAGCAGAGCATGAGCACATATTTCCTGTAGGTTAACATCTCAGGAGAGGTGCAGTGCTGGAGTAAAAACTGTTACCGCTCGACCTCAGAGTGTGTCAAACAAGTGCGATGCTTTGTGGCTGAGTGACTCAGAAGCAGCGGCACCTTCTTCGCTTATTCGTTAAGACTAAAAATAAAAATGCTGGAAGGCATCTGAAACTACAGATGCAAGGATTTAAGGAGATAATTAAGTCTATTCTGTAATTCAGTATGTCTAAAAACTGGTTAAGTTGGTGGGCTGGGGGGGGGATGTGTCACAGGCAGACACATCAGTTGCTGGAGCAGAAGTGACAGAACACGCTGCCCTGCACACACGCTCCTACCAACCAGCGCCTTCATTCATCATGGAATGGTTTGGGTTAGAAGGACCTCAAAGATCATCTAGTTCCAATGCCACCTCCCACTACACCAGGTTGCTCAAGGCCCTGTCCAGCCTGGTCTTGAACACCTCCAGGGATAGAGCATCCACAACCTCCCCAGGCAACCTGTGCCAGGGTCTCACAAACCTCAGAGTGAAGAATTTCCTTCTAATTTCAAATCTAAATCTCCCCTCTTCCAGTTTGAACCCATCACCCCTCTTCCAACCACTACAGGCCTTTGTAGAAAGTCCCTCCCCAGCCTCCTTGTAGCCCCCTTCAGATACTGGAAGGCCACCAGAAGGTCTCCCTGAAGCCGCCTTTTCTCCAGGCTGAACAAGCCCAATTCTCTCAGCCTGTCTTTGTAGGAGAGATGTTCCAGCCCTCTAATCATCTTTGTAGCCCTCCTCTGGAACCTCTCCAACAGGTCCATGTCTTCTTGTGCTGGGAGCTCCAGAGCTGGATGCAGTGCTCCAGGTGAGGCCTCATGATAGTAGAGCAGAGGGGCAGAATTCCGTCCCTCAGACCTGCTGCCCACACTTCTTTGGATGCAGCCCAGGATACGGTTGGCTTTCTGGGCTGCACCTGCACATTGCTTGGCTTTGTACAACCAAGTTCTTCTTGACCAGCAAAAGGATCCTTTCCAAGGGTAAAGACCATGGAGGGGTTCTACAGACCAACACCTCCATTGGCTCCAGGTCACCTGTGCTGAGAACACCACCGTTACATGGCAATTTGTCCTTGGCCTCTTACACAATGACAAACCCCGAGCTGCTTCCTCTCCCATAACCATCCTACCAAGGGGTGAATTTGGAAGTCTCTGAATGTTTCCATACTGAGGTATTTCTTTTAATTTTTTTTTTTTTCCTCTAAATGACTTCTTGGACAGAGTCATAGCGGTGTTATCACAACTGGCTAAGATCTTGATTAAGCTCTTCCTTCCAGTCACTGCTTGCCACCCTACCATTTCCTGACACAAAGTATTTCCAGCTTTTCACAGACTGTCAACAAAACATTTCAAATGATGTCATCTGCTCCCTGAGCAGGTCTGACCAGCACTGGGCTTGAACCCTCCGATGCCGCCCATGGATGTGACCTACGCCTTCCCCCAGCCTGCTGACGTTGCTGGATCTAAGGCTGAGCTGGTCACCAAGGACTCTTCCCAAAACAGAGATTGTGTTGAACCGTTACATGAGAAATGGGACGCGATTTGTAGCAAGTTGAACAAAAGGGGTGTAAACAAACCACGGAAAAAAAAAAATCAATCTGATGTGGTTCCAAGACAGC
Source organism: Eurystomus gularis (assembly GCA_013400335.1). Lineage (NCBI taxonomy): Eukaryota > Metazoa > Chordata > Aves > Coraciiformes > Coraciidae > Eurystomus > Eurystomus gularis. The sequence goes on from VZZY01016924.1 coordinate 689,614, forward strand.
TCTCAAAAAGCTATTCTTATAATCCTCCAATATTGCAAGAGAAACTCCTGGTTAATAATCCAGCAGCTATGAGAAATTTCAAGGAACCCCGTTTACTCACTTTTAATGTTACCATTTTATTGAGGGGAAACCCCCTCCCCCCCCATCTAGATAACACTACATTAAAAAAGCTGCAATAAGGAAGAGAAAGTCCTTTCTAAAGAGTAGTAAAGCGGAGTGGAGATGGATATATTTAGCACAGACACAAGGAAAAGCATTTTGAAAATGAAGACAACCAGGAAATGAAGTTACCTCATGATGAAGCTCCAAGCAGAGTTCAGTGACCAGACTCTGGGGATAAGCAGCACAGTTCAAACCAGGCTCTTTTAACCCCTAACTGGTGATTTTTTTTAAGCCTCAGCATAGCACAGAGTTCCCTGAACTAGCCAAATGGTTCCTTTTTTTCTGGTGGAAAGGTTAAACATTTAAACAGCAACAACAGAGAAACTTTTACCACTTTAATACGTAGTTCCAACAGAATTATTCCACACCCGCACTTACAGAGCTGTTTCCACCACCCTCGTTATCTTTTAGGTGAAGCAAGGGCTGCGACCAAATAAAAATAAACGTTGAAAGGAAACTTTCCTGTTTAACAGGCAGGATCTTGCTTTGTTTTTAAGTAAAACATGACGCTTTCCAAAAAATTGCATTGCCAGTTAGATCGGATTTTTACCACTCGTAAAAATTTACCTGGCAAATATTTTTTTCCCCTGGTATTAAAGCACTTGTGAAATACCCTCAGAAAGAGGCTTTTGCTGTAGCAGTTAGGATGTGCATGACAAAGGCGCTGTCTCTGCTCAGCCCATGCCACTGCTCGCCAGGCAGCGTTAACGCTTCGCTTTACCGTGTAGTTCCAGAACCAGGGCCCCAGAGTTCCTGTGAGAAGCTGGATGGCTACTGTACAGAGCATAGACTCCGTTACATCAAATCTACGTGCGAGGGAAAGAAACATTTCAAAACATTTTCCTGAGCACTTCAGTTAAGTGGAGCCATTAGAGCAGATCTTCAGTCGCGGCGTAAAGAACAAAATCCAGACAACTCCCAGGCAGCACGGGGTTAATGTAAAGGGAAGAAAGGACCACTAAAAAGTGCATTAATGAATTAAGAAAAATATTGTAACCCATGTAGCATTTTACACATTTAAACCTCTATCCAGAGCTTTGGTAATGAAATTCCTTGCTCCAAATCACAGCAAATAGAATTTATCATCAAACGCAAGCTCTCCTCTCCCCACCCCAGGCTCCAATCTCCAGGTGACACTGAATAGCAAACCTTCGCCTGAAGATAGAATCATAGAATAGGTTGGGTTGGAAGGGACCTCAAAGATCATCTAGTTCCAACCCCCTGCCATGGCAGGGACACCTCCCACTAGACCAGGTTGCTCAAGGCCCCATCCACCCTGGCCTTGAACACCTCCAGGGATGGAGCATCCAGAGCTTCCCTGGGCAACCTGTGCCAGTGTCTCACCACCCTCAGAGTGAAGAACTTCTTCCTTACATCTAATTGAATCTCCCCTTCTCCGGATGTGATGCTGCTGTGTATTTTTTGTAAGCAGAAGCACAGAACACACCTTGGGTTTGCCACCTCCAAGGGAACGCAAGAGGTGACACCTCCCTGCTCACCCAACTCCTTGACAAACAATGCTAAAAGAAGTGAAGCGAGCTCTGGACTCTTACTCAATAGCAACCAAACTCTGATCTGTGTACATTTATTTTTCATCCCTGAAAAAAGGGATGAAAAAATATACTGTAGCCAAACGAGCCACAACTACCACATACACCCCTTACGGGAAAACACAGCCTGAGAGCACAACGGAACTATTTTCAAGTGTGATCAACTTGAAATTACACCAAACCCATCTAGTTTTAAAAATAATTTCAGCAATGCAAGCGTCAGCCACAACAGAGCTGCTGCTATCGCAGTGCTTATCCAAGCATGGCCGGCACAGGGGCACGCAGCCTGCCAGCCAGGGACGGGCTGATTAAAAAGGGACATTCGGGAGACAGAAGTTCAACGTGATCCCCCGGACAGAGCATAAGAGGAGCAGCATATAAGAGTTAGAAAAGGTAACGTTTGGTATTTTAAGGGATACAGGAAGAGAAACACCCCAAACAGTGCGCACACCAACACCGCAGCTAACCTGGGTGCTTTTCAACAGCTGCAGCTTCATTTCCTTTTTTTGCCCTCCTTTGTTTTTCTAAGTGGTATTTGTAACTCAGGCCTAGATTCATTTTTTAGACGTTATCTGGGAAAGCTTAAAAAGGGGCCACCGACCTAGGCATGTGCTTAACTCAACTGAGATGTTGGCAGTGACAAGTCTATTCTGTGCGCCGGCTGCTCTGCTGAGCTCCCCCGTCATCTGGCAAGAGTCTTGAGCCAATTAACACACAACTGATTAGTCACACATCCAGAATATAATCTTGTCAGTGCTAATTTATGGAGCATATTCCACGGGTGATTCTTAAAAGGTCCTGTATGACTAAACAAGCCATTAGCCTCTACGAGGGCCGCCACTGAATAATGTCTGCAGCTGATTCGCTCCTTGTCCAGAACCGAAAGGATTCATCTGAAGCCGAGAGATTTCCTGGGAAAGTGAACCAAGAACAGGAAGCAGCCCCTTACACTGGAGATCGCTCTGAAGTCGAGTCAATCACTACCAATACAGCTGATCTAACACAGCTTGAGCTTAATATTGCGTGAAAGTAAGAGGGGTGGTTATGGACCATCCTCCTCCTCCCCAACACAAGTTCTTTGCGACATCCCATGTGGCAAAACAGCAATGAGAAAAAACACTCTTGCCTCACCAGAAACCAGACTTTATGCGGCAGGGAAACTCCAGGGACTATGTCCACTATTTAATTCTCCATGCAGCAGCTCTCTGGCCTGGGAAATGATGGTCCTTCCATCTGCCTTATCCGTATCTACTAAGCATGCAAGTGGGATTACTCAGGCTGGGCAACGAGCTACAAACCCGAGCATGAGACAAAGGGTTGTTTTCTTAAGGGAACCACTGCAGCAAGAAAAGAATGTTCCTCATCACTGTGAGAGAGAAAAAAAGGCGAGAAGTCACATGCTAGAATTCCAAACGCTCCGTTTGAAAGGCTGTTGCGGAGTTTAATCTTAACTCATTGCAATCCAGCATTTTCACTGGGCTGTAATGAAATACAAGCAGCATGAACAAAGCAAAATGCACAGAGGAAAGAAATGAGGACGTGGATTAAAACTATTTCCAGCTACAGTCGTCAGAGTGGTAAGAACATCATTCTATGATCAAGGCAGAAAAACCAGCTGCAGCGTCGCTGCACACCACCGCTCGGCTCCTGGTTTCAAACACTGTGAAGGAACTTGTGAGAGGAAGAGGAGGAGGAGGACTGTGATGTGGAAAACTCCCCTCATCGTTTCCGTCAGCCCTCCACAATTTCAGCTGGATGCTTTAATGCTGTAGCGAGGCACTTCTAGGTATCTACCTAACACACACCAGGCACTACAGAGACGCTGCCGGGCGGTGGTGAGCGACTGAAGCACGCAGAAGATGACAGGTTGTAGGCAGCAAACTTCACAGAATCACAGAATGTCAGGGGTTGGAAGGGACCTCAAAGATCATCTAGTCCAGCCCCCCTGCCAGAGCAGGATCACCTACAATAGGTCGCACAGGAATGCATCCAGGCAGCTTTTGAATGTCTCCAAAGAAGGAGACTCCACAACCCCCCTGGGCAGCCTGTTCCAGTGCTCTGTCACCCTCACCGTGAAGAAGTTTTTTCTAATATTTTTATGGAATCTCCTATGTTCCAACTTGTACCCATTGCTCCTTGTCCTGTCATTGGACGTCACTGAAAAGAGCCTGGCTCCATCCTCCTGACACTCGCCCTTGACATATTTATAGACATTTATGAGGTCACCCCTCAGTCTCCTCTTCTCCAAGCTAAAGAGACCCAGCTCCCTCAGCCTTTCCTCATCAGGGAGATGTTCCACTCCCTTCATCATCTTGGTGGCTCTGCGCTGGACTCTCTCAAGCAGTTCCCTATCTCTCTTGAGCTGAGGGGCCCAGAAATGGAAAAAATACTCCAGATGTGGCCTCACCAGGGCAGAGTAGAGGGGCAGGAGGACCCCTCTTGAAACTTAGCACCTACCACAGCGATACTTCAACACGTGGCTCTTGCAAGCGTAGAGAAACCAAATCCCACCGACAACAAGAGAGACTCTGCTGAGCTTCAAACCTTCCTCTGCAAATAAGCAAGGTGGTAAAGGTCTTCAAGAAGTGCTGGAAAAACTCCTCAGATAGCAAGTTTTAAGCCCTATAATTATGAGGATTATTATTGCTTTATGTCCTACCGTTATCCTGAGATCCTGAAGCTGTTCCCAAGAGCCAGAACTCAACATGCTAAGCCTTGACTCAGGTTTTCATCCCTCCGTTTTAACCTTTGGTGTGAATCGTCTATCCAAGACAACACACTAACTCCTCCATGGCCAGAGGAAGGCTCCATTTTGGCTGGTTTCTGAAACATGGACTCATTTGCTCATCTCTCCTTCACACCTCAGTGGAAGTACCAGCAAGAGGGCTCAGAGGGTTAATCAAATTAACCTCCCTCCCTTCCTAAACCTCCCTGCTATCCAGAGGGCTCTTGCTCATGTACAACTGCTACAGTGTCACTGAAGAAGTATGTTCCCCAAATTCTCCAACATTCCTCAACAGCCAGCCTGAATTCTTTCGCTTTCTCCAGGGACATGCAAACAGTGAAGTAACATTTTTAATTTTTCTGTTACGAGAAAGCTGGAAAGAACAGATCCTTCCTCTCTGTGTTCGGTGATAAGCCTTTATGAAGCATCCTTAGAAACTCATTATGACCTCATGTGTGTGTATATTTACAGATAGATATATATAGATACACACACACACTCTCACACCCCTCCTTATGGTTTCTACTATCACCAACTTCCCATATTTCAACGGAGAAAGGTCAGGATAAACCAGATAACGCAGTAACTTGTAGGAGAAGTGCTGGAGACCGCGGTGCAGCAACACCCACGTGTCACTGGGGTTTTAAAATATGGTTTAGCTCTTCCCCCGAGTCCAGCACGGCCAGAGGTACAAGGCCTTCCCCTGCGCAGTGCTTTCTCTTAAGACAGCGCTCAAGTCGCAATGCAGAACCCAACTCAGCTCTGACAGGGACTAATAGCTCTAGTTTCACTTGGAAATCCCCTGGATTTGAGACAGCTCCTGCAGTCAGAGTGTCTGCGCACTGACCTTGTAAGGTGGACTCAGCACCGAGCCTGCACAGGCACAGACACCTCCTAAAACACTTCCTGAAGTGGGGAACTTCCTGAACTCCCTGAACCGGGAGCAGGTGCAGTGCTGAACCCAAGGGAATCACTCTGGATCCAGACGTACCAAAGCCAGTAACCACAGCTGGGCTGCAGCGAACAGCAGGCAAATTCCTTTCAGGGTCTGTGCACCACATTCCCTCATGCTTCTGGTTTGGGCAGAGTATTCCTAAATCACTGGATCTGCTTCCCCGTGGATGTGTGGAAGCCCGCTGGCGCTTGCCAGTTGGATTTTTGTGATATATAGAAGAAAAATGCACTCTTCCCAAGCCAGGGGTGCCCCAGTTACGGCACAGCTGCACAGATACAAGACGAAGCTTGAAACAAAGCTCATCCTGTACCGCAGCTCAGCAAGTCCTCAAGCCAGATAAACCAGTTACTGTGCTGATGAACGGGGCAGGAGAACAAAGGATTTGGACTGCTGCAATATTGAACATTTTCCTGCAATTCAGAATCACCTTTTTGTTTCTTCCAACGTGCGCTATATTCCTGCTCTTTCACAGAATCACAGAATGGTTTGGGTTGGAAGGGACCTTAAAGATCATCTAGTTCCAACCCCCCTGCCATGGCAGGGACACCTCCCACTAAACCAGGTTGCTCAAAGCCTCATCCAGCCTGGCCTTGAAATTAAGGAGAGCACAACCTTGCTCTTCAGCCTTGGTATTAAGAAGATACCTTATATCTTCCTCTTGATATTAAAGAGGACAAGACCTTGCTCTTCATCCTCCCTCAGTATGACAAGTCACTCTTTAAATGAGAGCAATCCCCAAGATTGGCATTTCCTCAATGAAAATGTTCACTTCAGAACTTGCCCAAATCCACCTAACCGATCTATGGCCCATCACACAGCAAAGCACGATGAGCAAAGACTGAGAAGCCAGCTCCTTCCCAGGTCGGGTGGTTGCCTTCTTCCGCCTCCAGCTCTGCCCGTGCTGTTGCTGCCGCCTCTGTGCTGTCCATGTTCCTACAGCAACTTTCAGCCAGCCCAACTTGTTCTAGAGCTTCCTGCTCCCTTCACAGGGAATTCTGAAGCAACACTGACCTCTAGCTGAAGCTGCTTTTTGAAAAGGCTGCATCAGCTGCCAAGATCTAATAAAATTATATGATCATTTAAAGACGGAGACACATCACAGGACCTTATTGTCTCAACAGATTGTTCTACAGTCCTGCAGCAGAACAGGGCAGCTCCCTGCAGCTGTCAGTGAGAAGAACCAGCACAGTTGATGTATTCACTAAATTGGGCACAATTAAACTAACAGTGTTCCTCCTCCACCTGCAGTACTCCATAGGAATTCAGCAGGAATCCCATTGGGATTTGCACCTTCCTTGGGATGCAAACTCCTGCTCCACAGATCATAGTATCATGGAATGGTTTGGGTTGGAAGTGACCTTAAAGATCATCTCATTCCAACCCCCCTGCCATGGCAGGGACACCTCCCACTAGACCAGGTTGGTCAAAGTTCCATCCAGCCTGGTCTTGAATACATCAAGTGTTGGGGCATCTACAACCTCCTGGACAACCTGTGCCAGTGTCTCACCACCCTCAGAGTGAAGAATTTCTTCCTTACATCTCATCTAAATCTCCCTTCAAACAGAGCCTGACACAAGTGCTCTCTGCAGAGCTTCAGTGACCTGTCAAAGCTGGTACAGCAACAGCACAGATGCATCAGACCCATTCGGTTCCACCAGCAGACACTTCATTTGACACGCTAATTTGTCTTTTTTCTTTTTTTTTTGAAAGACAGTGGCCTTTTGCAGCAAGCCAAGTCGATTCTACCTGTGGCTGTTCAAGTCTGAGCTGTGTGTAAGGAGTAAAATACTAATCTCTCCCTTGAGCTGCTCTTCCCTGAGCCGTTTCCAATTTGCTTACTGAGTTGGTCTCTAATGAAATACAATTTCTTGGACATAATCTCATCACAGAGATGTAATAAGCGATAACAAACTGTGCGCCCTTTCCTGCCTCGCTGGAATGGAAGGCAAGTTAGCAACACTGTCACGTTCCCTACAGCACCACGACCATTCTGGTAGCGTTTTGGGGTGTATTTTTGGCAGAGTTACTACGTAGAATACACAGTCAGGAAAAAGCTACGGTGTACTGAGATCTGTTCGGCTCCTTTTACAGTTGTCTCCAATCCCACTTAGCCAGGAGTAAGAACACCTAAGCCTGTGCGCTCCACTGAATCTGAAAGGGTAGATAAAATACAGATTATTATTTTTTTTCCAGCTTTATGACTGGTGAAATGAAAGCTGCAGAAAAAATTATGATCAAACAGGAAGAATCAGTTAAACTGGATAAATAATCCATTTTTGCCATAGAAAAGAACGTCAGCTTATGGCAGTCTATTAACCTTCCGACACGGGGCAAGTGAAGAAACAAATGTGTTTACTGCAGCGCGCTGCCTGTTACCTAAAATAATGACACATACACATCTGTGCACTTATTGCCTTCTCTAAATTAGCTACGTAACGATGGATCATCAAATCCCCATCACAGAAGATCACGCCAAACAATTAATATCTGCTACGAAAAGCTGTCTCCGTGTTAGAAAGACTCCTGGCAAACACAAAAAGCAGAAGTCATGGCAGTAATGAACACGCTGGTCCAGAGCACAAAGTGAACTGGGTTTGAGAATTGGATCTGTAAAGTCAAGCACATGCCAAGGTCGGCGGTTGGGGGATTCTTGGATCAATAACAGGAAAACTTGAATTATCAGGACCCCGCAAAGTTCAAAGGGAGCCGGAAGCTTCAGGATTGAGACTTCCAGTACAGCACAAAATGAGCAGCCTAAAACAGTGCAAGATTGGAGGCAGAAGCCTTAAAGATTTAAAGATCAGAATCGACTGAAACTGTTCCGCCTGCTTTGGTGCAGTCGGGATTAGAGCGGGGCTCTGAGTTTGTTCTTTTCTTCCTCCAACAAGCATTGGAATCTGCTCTGTCATCTTACACTTCTGAGCAGGAACACCAAAGTTTCTAGAGAACCTGCATTAGCATTTGCCAGTCAGAGCGGTGACAGACAAGAGGCCCGTATTTGTCCTGTTTCAGCAGGATCTGGGCATCTAAAGATAATACATGTAAATAAACAGTGTGTGCTGTAGCACTGCTTCAGAACCTCATACAAACCAAGGGCCAAACTGAGAGGTTTCCAAGTGTAAAATAATTCTGCAGCTTATTTACTTCAAATACACGTGTTAGATCGTGAGGCTCGCGAACACAAAGACAGAACAAACATTTCCACGTGAAAGCCAGTGAGTCCCAGAGCTCACCCAGTCCTTGAGTTCCACCTCCCCACCCAGCAGTAACGGGGGTTTCAGCTGCTGACTTCTCTTGCTATTGCAATTTTGGTCCTGTTATTGACAGGACCATGGCCCACACTAACTAAAAAGGTTCAGAATTTTAAATTGTGGGCACAAGGTCAATTAATAACACCGTATTTTTAGAGTTCTGGTTAACAGTAAAGGTTAACTATGCACCATCATAAGTCGAGCAAGAGAAGAGACAGGCAGTTCACTGCACACTAAAGCCAGACTGCACCGTCTGACAGAAGCATCCTGTTCTTGGGGAAGCAACACCAGGTATTTTCCCATATTTATTTCGGTTTAAATTACATCAGAAGCTCCTACATAACTAATACGACAACAGGATATTTCACCACTCCTAAAACAAGCTACGTAACATTCAGTATTAACCATGGATGCAACACCTAATAGCTGCCACAAGCTCTTATCCAAATATTTTTACCATAAACAATTTACTACTGCTCTAAGGATCCAAACTACAACCGCACAAAGCACAACTAGACAGGAAAGCCGCCTAACTTCGAGTTTTATTTTCAGCCAAGGTACTTACATGCCAAATCGCAACGTTCCAGAGACGTACGTCTGCCAATGGGCGCAGTAAAACATGAATGTTCCAGCAAAACAACAAAAGAACATCCAGTCAGGGTTCGTTCCCAGCTGCACAGCAACACAAGTTCCCAAAACCACAAAGACTGCAGGAGAAAATCAGTCACATAGTAAAAAGATCAAGCGTGGGTGCGTGTAAAGAGCCACACCAGAAACCAACCTAACCAAAGGGCCCAGAGAAGGAGGCAGCGCGAAGGGATCCTGAGGTGGGTATTTCCCAGGCATTAATGCTTCCATTAAATAGTACAGACTGTAAAATATATATTTAAATTCCAATTGGTTATCAGAAGTCCTCAGTATCGATGGTTTCTTAGTCTCCTACATTTTTATTGAACTTAATAGGATTAGACATCAAGGGACCCGAGTCAGCTACGCAGTCGCATCCTGCGGCCAGACTTTGGGGGTTTTCCCACGTATCCAAGATTTGCTGGACACATTTTTCCCCATTTGCTGAATTTTTATTACTCCATTAAGAAAATCCAAGGTCTGTCATTCAAGATTCGTGACATATCTTTGCTTTCCCCTCCACCCTTTAAATACTCAACTCTGACAAAGCAGTTATAAAAAATTTAAAGCATAAGAGCTTTAGAATTTACAGGAAGCAAAAGCATCCAACCATTTTTTGGCAGGGGGGTTAAACTTCAGGCTGGCTCAATGAACTCTACCTACCCAGGAGCAGCTCCTGCTGATTCTAATCTTAAACTCAGGCTGCTACTGTCCTGTTGTTGAGGCTTCAGCCCTCTCTTGCAATTGCTCTATAGAGATTTAAGCTAAAATAATATAGAAGAGCATTTTTTCAAGCTAAAAGAATATCGAAAAGCATTTTGACAGCTCCTTACAGAACATTTTTAGAACTGAGGCTCTGATAACGTGTACAGAGAAAACTGGCTCAGGCTGAATTAGTCACATGCCTAATTGTTTTTTCAGTGTAACAGAAGAGGAGACACTCAGTTGCTTGAGAGCACTATGGAAAAAAAGGTTGACTGCAAAGCTGTACGTTCAGCAATAGCAGTTGTCCTCTGCTTTAGTACAGGAGCATTTTTCCGTATTCCCAAAATAAAGCTATTTGATCCTCATACTTCAATGAAAAAATGACAATACCTGTGGAAAGGGAATCGCAGCCATGATCGAAAAGCTCTCCTAACGGAGTACTGCTGTTTGTCCTCCTGGCTTGTTTTCCATCTATAGCATCCAGGGACTGGTAGATGAAAAGGCCACATGCACAAGCAATGTATGCCCAGGGAGGTGCCTGAGAAAGAAAGTCAATTAGTCAATGATTTTTTTAAACCTTAAAAAAAAAAAATCCCCAAAAGCCTGAAGCTGACCCACCTCGCACTCTTGCACAGTAGTTTTTCATTTGGACACGCTCCCCCACAGACCTTGCGGGGACAGGCAGAGAGGGCTCCCACGGACGGGAGGTGAATAAAGGTGAATAAAGGTGAAGAGGGACAAGAATCACTCGCTTGGATTACTGGGTACCTCGTACCTCCGCGAAAGTTCCAGCACCACATTCGCAGAGCGCTGCGCAACTGAATTCTTGCCCTGCTGCTATTTCCAGCGGGAGGATGTGCGAGTTGTCCAAGCGATTTAGAACCTCAGAAAACATTCTTAGCCCCCAAAACGTGCAACTGTGTCACAAACACTGAGCTCATCTCCAGCAGACCCCGGTGAGGTGTCACACACTAAAGTGCTGCCAAGAACGGGCTATCGCCAGGACGCGGTGGCCTCTGAGAGCTCTGTCACTGCAACGTGCTCCAACCTTTCGGGTTCAAGTTCAGCTAAGACATTTCCCAAGATCTGCAAAGCCTCCATGCTCTGCGCTACAGCCCCTCTGCCACCAGCTTTGGCTGTTACCAGCTTTGCCAGGTCGACGTTAACAACCCTGAACATCTACACCCTGCAGAGCAATTTGTATTTCTCCAGGAATCCAAACACCACCAAATCCCTGCTAGACCAAAGACTACAACTCAAGCTTTTCTCAGTATCTGAAGCACAAACCATGATGACCACAAAAGCCTGAGGGTTGCCATTAGGTCCGGTCGCAGTTTCCACACCAGTAAAACGGATATTATGGGGTGTTTTGCAATCCTCACATTTGACACACTTAAGAGTGAGCATTTACGAGCAGCTTTAGTTTACAGACCACGCCAGTAAAGTCCAAATGCAGCTAATCAGCTTAATTGAGCTGACTCGCCTCTCGTAAAGCTCTGGAGCCCAGCTTCTTTTGGTCTGCACAACCAAGACTCGTTTGTGGTGGAGCTTAAATTTCTACAGCTTGTGTTGTTCCTGATGCTGCATTTTCCCCAAACAGCCCATTCTGCCCCAAAATCTGGTGGCCTGCTCTGCTTTCAGCAGCATCTAAAGTGCTACAAGAAGCGAGTTGAGGGGCAAACGCAGCACCCAAAAGCAGAGGGGTGCAGTTAGCCCAGGTTTTGAGGCCACAGAATTCCACCCCACGGTACCATTTCTATTTCTCATGGATGGATTTTATGTGCAATGTTTTACCTGCAGGATCATGCAACTTTTCTGTAGAAACTTTAAAAAAAAGAGACTGGCTCTTCCTTCTGAAACGCTGCTGTCACTACCAGTGTGGGTGTTTCCATGTAGATAAGATTTTACAGCTCTCTCTTATCCAAATATTTTTCCTTTTTTAAAAATAAAAATTGAGGTACCATCCCATAGATAGCTGGGGTCCTCCCCTCTAAGCAGGCAGTAAAACTATTTTTATGTCCTTTTCTTTCTGGCTACTGCGGAAAGCAGCAGCCACATCCCCTTGGCTACACCTTTCATCACCAGGAAGAGCCAAGTTGCTTTTGAAAAAGCAGAACCAAGACCAAGCTACAAGGAAGAGACAATTTACATCTGAAAACAACATATTTTCAGAGGTAAATAAATAAATAAATACACCAAATTCTGTTTCTGGAATTTCAAAGCCCCATTTTTCTTCCCGAGACAGCTACTCGACACTTCAAAAGCAGAAGCTCGCAGCTCCAGCGTGAGGTGGCACCTCCCTGTCGTGCCAGCGCAGGGCTGCAGCGCCAGATGGCAAATCAGAGCAGGCCGAGAGCCACCTCAGCAGAGTTATTTTTCAGCCGAAGTGAGACGACGATCTCATTCTCCTCGCACAAAGTAGCTTTCAAACCATTAAACGCAAAACCAGCGTTTGAACGCAGCGGGCTGCGGCAAACACCAGGCCTGACCCTCTGAGCGCGGCTGACTGCGCGGTTCCAAAGTTTAATCACCAACCCAAATACAACTGCACTCTAAATTTTAAAGCTATGCCCTGGTTCAGTGGCCTACGCTAGCTGCTGAAATAAAGACAGGTCAAAGTCTCTCTATCGAGCTGGATTTTGGAGTCTCAGCCCCCACGTAACACTGCTACAGGAGCAGGTGGCAAGTTAGAACCAAGGCATGGAGCAAAGCCCTCACCCAGCACAGGGAGGAGCAGCTCCAAGCACTCGCTGCTCGACCTTAATATTCACTTTTTATCTTACACCTTCCAAATTCCACGAGTTATTGAGAAATGATCTATTTCAACAGATTTCTAGGAGAGGCAAACATGCCTTTACTGTGTCACACATGGAGCAGGGCTGCAGAGTTCAAATGTGCCAACCTGTGAGGGGTTTTCAGAGCATGGGTGCAAGCAGACGGAGCGCAGAGCAACCTCCAACCTCAGCTTCGAGACTCAGTTATGAAAGAGTTCAGGTATTTTAAAAGCTGGAACTTGGATATGTAAGATTTTCTGTACCAAATTATTCCCCTTTTCAGGGTGAACAAATCTGAGCAGCTTTCGAGATTCAACAGGCAAGCGACAGAACTTTTCCAGTGCACAACAATGAGTCTTCAATGCCTGCCAAGGTAACTCTAGTGAGGGAGAAAGGCCTTTGAAAGCAGTAACTTGAAATGCCTTGTAAAGACTTTTGTAGCCCTGAAACCAGGAACTACAGGATGTTAAGAGAGTTCTCCTGAGGACAGGTCAGTGCACTCAGAACAAAGCAGCAAACCACTGACTTCTACCCGGCCTTCTCACAGCACGCTGCACCAGGAGACAGCTTTGTGCTCCTGCAGCCCATCACACACTGTGCCCGAGGTCCTGATCTGAGCTGCCAGGGATGAAGAAAAGTGTTCCTTTATTTCAGTAAGCTGGGTTTAGTCACACCAGCCAAGAAGGAAGCCTTGATCTCCCAAGCTGCACCAGTTCGGAGCTCAGTCCCTTGCCTGAGCTCAAGTTCCTCATCGTGTTGCAACTCGAGCCGGGCTCAGGCAGCCTCAGCCCGCTGCCAATCGAGTCACCTTGCACCTCTGGTTGTGTGGTAACCCTAGATCAGAAAGCTGAAGGTGACTAACCCAGCGCAGACAGAGAGTAAACAGGCAAAAACTCCACGTGCCACACAAGCCAGCAGCAAATCTTAACTAGCTGTGCTCGAGCCTCAGCTTTCAGAGCAGCGGGTCCTCCACAGCCGCAACCACAACCGCTATTTTGGTGGCAGCCCCCATTTCATAGGGTGCACGCAGGCCAGAGGAGCCGCTGCCTCACTCTGCGAGCAGCGTGCTAACCCCGAATCCACGTGTGCTTCTTGCATGCAAGAATTCACACAGAGGCATGCATCTACAGAGAAAGGCTTCAACAAATGAGAACTGCAGGCTGGTCAACGAGAAACTGTTCTCCACAAAGATGAGAGCCCACCAGAAAATGGTGCCAGCTGCTACCAGATGACAATAACCACAGACAAAGTTTGCCAGAGGTCCATAACTTACCTGTTCTGTAGCTGTTGGGCAGTAATATACTAATAGCAGGGTTGTAAATATATTTATTAACAGTCCAATGATGGTGATCAGATTCGGGGCAATCCAGGCTGGAACTCTTCCAACTAACCATTCCCAGTAACCTTGCATTAGGGGTTCAAGCAGGGATCGTCCAGCACTCTGGTATTTGTGTTCTTCTAACCGTTTCAGCTGGTGCTTTGACAAGGGAGGTGTAGGCAACTGAACCAGTTTGCTTAACACGCATCCAGCGGCAGGACCGTGAGCGCAGCCCACGGGGGACTCCAGGTGCGACTCCCCACATCGCCTCTTTATATTTCGATGCCCACTCATGGGTTGGGAGGCCTCAGAATTTTTATTTGGCAGGTAGCAGCTGTTACGGAGAACCATAAGATCCTGCAACACAAAGGATTGAGACATACTGAAGGTGAAAAGCCCAAACGAGATTTTGAGATATCCCAAGTTTCTAGGTGCTGCTCTAAGGAGAGTTTCATTTGCCATCAGCAAGCCAAGAACATTTTATGAATTCTCCCTGAGGAAATAAAGACGGCTGGAAATAAAAATTGCTGAAGGAAAGGCAGAAAACAAGTGTTCTCAACAGTTATAAAATAACAAGTTGCACTTGTTTACTTCCCTTGCCACCTACTGAAGCGAATATCCTGCAGCCACCAACCTAAATTGCAGCAGCAGCAGAAACCTACCCCACCCCAGTGACTTGTGTTACAGACCAGGGCACAGCCAGTCCCCTCACATCTCTCACAGGAGAACCAGTGAGAGGGACCAGACCTGAACCACTTTAGCTTATCCACTGACGGTACCAAAGATTCCTCTGTATTTGTAGCATTTTTAGCTGAACTGGTTTGAAGAAGCTTTGCCTCTTCCGTGAAGCCGAACAGCCACCTAAAGGCAGTTATAAATACTCTTTTTCAGACCACTGCTCCTTATTTCAGTTTTGCTGTGGCTTTTTTCTTCCGCAAATTTAACCCAGTTCAGGTGAAAGCTCATTGTCTATTCAGCTTTTAAGATACGCAAGAAATGTGCAGGAGCTGGAGAACTTTAGCTGGTCACAACCAGCCTACAGCCACCAGCATGAGGTAGAAAAGAAGACCCAGGGTCAGGAACAGCATTTCCAGCGCAAACAAGGACCATCACCACACTCCATCTCCCTTGAAGAGAGGGGACCAGAAACACGTAACATTCCACGCCAGCCAGAGGAGAAGCAGTAGAGAAAGGAGACTAAAAAGAAAAGTTTGCTATTTACCTATAAGAGCTAACCAGAGAAATAAAGTAAAATGAAATTCCCTGGTTGTGAAGTCTCGCAGAATGAAGCTGGAGGGGGGAAGATGGCAGCTATCTCTAAAGACACCAGCAGTGCACATGCCAGTTTGGGAAAATAAGCTGCACAAATCAAAAGTCAATACTGCCATAACAACGAGCGCTCTCACTTCCACTCTCCACAGCTTAATTAAGGCCGTTTCCGACAGTGAAAAGCCCTGTGAGTGGGAGGAAAGGAGAAAGCAAACAGGGCCCCACTTATGCAGGAACTTGGTAAGTTTGGGAGCTGGCAGATCTGTGCCTGTTCGTTTAGCAGGAAATCAGACTTAGTCACATAGGAGTTCTGTGGGTGTTGTCCTGGATGACCAGAAAAATTAGTTCCGATGCAGAAAATTGAATAATTCGCTTTTCCTCTCTTCCTGAAGGGCTGCTCCCCGCGAGGGGAGAGGACAAGCCAAGACCGCCTCCTCCTCCAAGCCAAACCCCACACACCGCCCGGCTTCCGCAGGACTTTCACCCGGGCCTGGCTGCTCGCCGGCAAACACCCAGGGGAGGGGAGGGAGGGAGAACAAGGGCACCTCTCGCCCCAACCAACCGCTTCGCCCCCAGCCCGAAGGCGGCAGCTCCCGGTGGGGAGGGACGGGGGAGGCCAGGACTCACCCGCGGCCAGGCCGGGCGGGGGTACCCCGGCCCAACCCGCAGCGCAGGCCCAGGCCGGGCCTCACGGACCTCCTCACTCACCCACACGCCACCCCGCTCCCTCAGGGCCCCCGTCCCACCCGGGGGGAGAGCGCAGAGCCGAGAGGACGATCCCCGGCCCCCTCACCCTCCACCGAGAGGAAACCCAACCTTTACCTCGGTCTCCCCGCACCGGGCGGCGCTTTTACGCCACTTTTGCGACAGCCGGAAAGGA
>VZZY01016925.1:0-49074 GCA_013400335.1 Eurystomus gularis
TTTAAGACTCAGCTCGACAGGGTCCTGGGCCATCCCATCTAAACTTTTTTTTTTAATTTTTATTTTTTTTTCCTTGAAAGGTTGGACCAGATGACCCCTGAGGTCCCTTCCAACCTGTCATTCTATGATTCTGTGACTTCACTGGAAGCAGTCTTCGTGCAACAAGAAGTCAGAAGGCCACCTCCAAGCCTGGTAGAGACTGCCTTGCTGTTCTGACCTCCAAGAAGCAATGTTAATGTACGTCAACTGGCCCCGTGCTTCTGCGCTTCCCATCTGTGAAAGCTCTTACATGCATTTACTGTGCATGTTAATCTCCCAAATGTGACCCAAAATCTCTGCTGAAATAAGCATTTAGGGTGCATGGTGGTGGTTGTCTTCAAGAGAAAAAGAATCCAGACCATTATGAAAGCAGCTTACATAAAACAGAATGTCTTATTAAGAGAAGACCCAATAAATCCTGTTTTTCCTGGGGATTTCTGCCAGTGTCCTCCAGCCCTTTCCCCATTCCAACTCTACCCCCACATGTCTTCTGTGCTGACACCAGGAAGAGATGGTGTTTGCACTCAACTGCCCCAGACCCATGTGCTGACTGTCCTGCTGCCTGCTACTGGCCTGCACGCTGGCAAGCTCTACCTGTCTCTCCTCCAGGCTGGATCTTCACTTAGTCTTTCTCTCTTTCACTTTTCACAGAAAAAAAAAAAAAAACCAAACCAAACAAAAAATATATATAGATATAAAACTAGCCACTAGCCCCCTTTTTTAATAAATATGGCTGAAAGCAGTCACCAGCTTCCTGAGTTACTGGTGGTAACTGCCTACCAGAATGATCACACAAGCTTCATTTCCATAAGAAATCAAGCTAAAAACAATACTTAGACAGTAAAAATAAATAAATAGCCTGTTTAAGTACGCACCACCACAAACACAAGGGCCACAAAGGTGGTAAATGCACTGAAGCATCTTTCATAGGAGGACAGGCTGAGAGAGAGCTGGGGCTGTTCAGCTTGGAGAAGACATGGCTCAGGGAGATCTTACCAGCATGTTCAAGTACCTGTCGGGAGGGAGTGAAGATGAGGGAGCCAGACTCTGGACAAGAGGCAATGGGCACAAATTAAACCACACAAAAATCCATCCAAACTCAAGGAAGCGCTTTTTTTACTGTGAAGGTGGTCAAACACTGGGACAGGTTGCCCTGAGAGGTTGTAGAGACTCTCCACCCATGGAGATGCTCAACCTCTGATTGCACATGGTCCTGGACAACCTGCTTCAGCTGACCCTGCTTGAGCAGGGAGTGTTGGACTAGACGACCTCAGGAGGTCACCAAACTCAACACTGCTGTGATTCTGTGAACACTGCATCATGCAAGCAGTAATTACCCAATGTTCATACATAATACAGAACAGACGGAAGAAAACAAAACCACTGAAAGCTGCTGCAATCAATCTCACATCTTCAGTAGCTTGGAGGTCATGGAAAACCAAAATGTTGTGTGCTAAGCCCCATTATCACAGAGGCTGACAGCACTGCCTCATTTAAAGAAATTTCTCTTTTCAATCCACTTGCCTAGGTGCTTCTGCTGTCCTATTTTAGGACAGGAGAAAATAGGGAGTCACTCTGCAGCCCGAGGTTTTAGAAAATAAAGCAGTAATTCACTTTTGGCAAAGACTGTTTTAAAAGATACTCTTTAAAATCATCTGCAAGAAAGAGATAGAAGAGTATCGAGAAGGATAACTTTCATTTCGGCCTTTAGCTAAAGTGAAATGTTAACTTGTTGGAAACAAAACATAGCTACAGTGTCTGCTTGTGCACAATTTCTGCATCAAGATGAAACAGCAAGATTTGGTGGTTCTGCAGCAGAGGTAATAGGACAATACAAGGCACATTTTCATGCCTGAGAACAATGCCCGCTTGCAGTTCCGGTTACTTCAAAATTAATGAACTAGTATAATTATAACCCATGGTCTTTAGAAGCAATATTGAAGAGAAGAAAGATCAGTTTTCAACTCCAACACCCAACTTTAATTGTTGTAATTAGCACTCGTACAGAGAGAAGAATCGAGACTAGAGTCAAAGCCTGTCCCCAGAGGAGGATCCTCCCATTTAAGACATGAAGATCTCACTCCAAGGCTTAAATGTTGCTTGACGAGTGGGACAAACCTTCCCTGGTTAGGACGGGCACTGTGACCACTCAGCAACCCACATTCTGGCAGGAAAATCAGTTTTATCTTTTTTCATATTTTATAATGATCTGGTGGACAGCAGAATTCTCTGCAACACATCGATTTTCACATCTGTAACATGGGATCTGCCACTTAGTAAGTGGCATATGGGAAACATGCAGATAAATAATGTACTTTTCGTTATACGGAGGGAAATAAGCAGCCGTATATTCCATATATGATCACAGAACCACAGAATGGTGGGGGTTGGAAGGGACCTCTGAAGGGACCTCATCTAGTCCAACTCCCCTGCTAGAGCAGGATCCTAGAGTAGATCACACAGGAACACATGCAGACAGGTTTCTAGAAAACACATCCTGTATCTAGTTAAGTCAAGAACAGAAATCCATCCCAGCCCAAAGATCCAGTTCCAACTGGACTGTTTCATTTCCCACGTGTAGTTCCATTTTTTTCCCAACATAAATAGTGCCCTTTTTAAAAATAGTATTTCTCAGAAGCTGCAAAATTCTGTCTCTATTTACCTTAATAATCAAAGTTTCATTTACTCAGAATTGTTTTTCAACCCCTACATGCATTCAAAAGAATTTTAAAAGATTATTTATTAGTCCATTAGTACGTAATTAAAACTCAGGATTCAAACTTTAATTAACCAGCTCTTGCTGGACACTACAAGTCTGCTCCTAAAGTTAGTAGGATTCTTGCATGTGATTACTGAGTAATGCAAACACATCCATGAAAACACTGCATGGTGCTTCACACTGTCCTCCAGTTCAAAAGCTACGCCATTAATTACCCCTCATCAAATCACAGAATGGTAGGGGTTGGAAGGGACCTCTGGAGACCATCCCATCCAACCTCCAACCCCCAAAATCAGAACTTGAGACTTTCTAAGACTACTGAATCTTAAATCTTCTACTCTTTCTTAGTCTAAAAGATGGAAACCCCCTCCACTTTTTAAGAAGTTGTGTAGTGAAACAAGGATGATGTGGTGGTGATGGACTTTTCCCACCATTGATGCTTTATCGACTTCACCGACTATCACTTCGTGAGGCTAAACAGCAAACCCTATGGTTCACAGTCCTTGTTTATGGCTGAAAGATGTTCTTGATTTCAGCAAGGACAGGCACAGATGTAGAAAGAAGCATATGGAGTGCAAGCCACCTCCCCCATCTGTCTTGTCTATATCTGACTCTTTGTAAGCCAAGGTTCCTCCCATCAGAGGGGCTTTCTCTTCTCCTGATCCCCTTTCACATCCTCCCTCCCAGCTGGGCAGCTTCAACAGGGCTCTCATGGCAGCAGATCCATACTCCATGAAACTACAGATGCCAACTTGGGAAACGATTGTATTAAGGTTCCAGGTGTAGTTTTAAGAAAAAGTTTCAAAAATCAGAGGCTATCCCCTAAAGGAAATTCCTTGCTCCAACTAAAGATCTTACTGCTGACATTAAAAAAGCTGTATGGCCACACAGAAAATTCTCCCTTTTAAATCAATTTTAAACCACGAATCAGCATAAATGCCAAGCCGTCGATGTGCTGCTGGCATCCCAAAGCGAATTCTTCAAATCCGCAGGACTGCAGCTATTTTTGTTTCGGTTTTTTATCCTCTCCTGCTTTTTACAGCACGCATCAACCGCAGAGGCACCCGCGGGCCCGGCTCCGCGATGCTGAGGGCCGGGCAGGGCCGGGCCGCGGGGGCCCCGGCGCGTCCAGAAGGAGGAGAGTCTTCCCCTCCAGGCTGAGGGGGCATTAGGACTCAGTGAGATCCTGACGTGGGATGGAGAAAGAACGACAGTCCTAGAGAATAAATGCCCCGTGACTGACGTTTTCTATGAGAAGAGCACGTAGGACTAGAAGGAAGAGTGGGTTTAACGAGGCAGGGTGGGGGGAGGCAGCGTGACAGATGGAGCTGCCAGGATGACTCTTGTACATCTGCTCTCATTAGCAGCTTGCAGCCCTTTCTCTCCTGCGCAGCCAGTGCCAGACTCGGCTGGGACTGCAGCCCTGTGAGAGATGTGCTGTCGCTGTGTTTGCCTGAGGAGCTCTGGCTTCACGTGATGCAGAACACTTGCCGTGAAGGCTTCCCGGCTGCCCCTGCAATTTCATCTGTGCTGTACTAGAATATGCTCCCTAATATTAGCACGTTTTATCAAAAGAGTAATAAGAACAGCCAGGCAAAATTGTTCTGACCATCTCCACTAGAAAACACCATGTCTTCAAAATTATGAAGGTCAAGTTCAACAAAGTATCCAAGCAGATTTTTTGTAAGAGTAAAGATTAAACATTTTTATTTTGTTTATGTATGAATTAAATTGGTAGTTAGGAATCATGATCAGAAGAGATGTTTTGCTGTACTAAACGATAACATTTTGAGTGATTCAAAATGATCTTAGGGGTTTCTTTTCCTTTAAAAAAGCAGTTCCAGGGATCATGGAACAATCCAAAAATACTTTTTTTTTAAATTTTCCCCTGGCCCTTACGGATTTGGGGAAATACCAGACAAACAAAGCACAAGGATGAATATTTTCCTTTCTAGATCTCTGGGAGAAGCCTCTGTCCTGTGATGGATTACATCAGTTAGGAGACAGCTCCTGCTAGGAAGTCTGTCCCCCTGACACCCAGGTGATGTTACGGCTCACCCACACTGGGCAGCGGAGACTTGCCTGGGCTGATGAAAATAAGGCTGCCACGTGGACACCAAGTGCTTGGCAGATAGCATCCAGGTCTCTGTCTGGGACCTAGAGAGAGTACCCACAGCACTCAGGCTCTGGAGCAGAGCAGAAACCCTCTTCAGAGTCCTGAAAACTAAGTCTCATGGGTGCATTAGCACAGACCATGGTGGGGCCTGGAACACAGGGCTAAGATTAAACCTCTGAAGTAGGTTTACAAGAAAATTGACAGCACAGCAAGTACTAAAAAGCAGGGTTAAGATCCTTACATGAGCCACTTTGCTGCTGTGTATCCTGGCTCCAAACTTTCTGGGAGCAAGCTGATGGGAGACAGAGGCTGTCAGCGTACAAAAGTTCACAGCGCTGCTTTTCCTTCCAGGCAATGGCACGCTCACGTTGGTTTCGCATCAGATAAGGAGTGGGATCACCACAGACTTTCAGCTGCCTCATCTTTCCCAGCTGTTGCCTCCAGTCTGTGCCATATCACCTTCTGCACTGTAGCACCGTGCTGGCCGCATCCCAACAATGTTCTGATGTTTGTCGTCAAACAATGTGGTTAATAACGTACCTCCACATTTAACACGTCTCAGCCTCTGTGGTCCCTTCCAAGGAGAGAGGAAATTCCACTGCTGCGTTTTCCCAGGCAAGACAGCTGCCAGATATCCTCACAGTGCAGCAGACCAGTCCTGAACTGCAGGACAAGTAGAAGTTACAACAGGGAAACAGCATATACGTTATGCCAACATAAAGACCATAGAGCACTCCTGAAGAACTGCTTAAACATACCACCTTGTGTCCTTCTCCAGATGGCATTTATACTGCTAGACAATCTAGCTGTTGGTACCTTGGGGACCGCCTAGCTTGGGACCGTACCCTGAGGCAGGAACTGTAACAAAGGTTCAGTGATTCCAACCCACAAAAGCTGCTTGGTAGCCCCTGGAGTGCCAGGCTGAAACCATGCTGAAATCACACTGCTCGTGTCCACCAGGAGTGGGAGGCTCATCCTCAGCAACAAAACCCTTCCCCACACCGGGGAGGAGCATCCCTCAGCCACGACTTGTATTTGTTTTCTCCTTCACTGAAAACGAAACCTTGCAGGTTTTTTTCAGACACTTATTTATTTAGAAGTATACTGAGTCCTTGAAAAAAAGAAAAAGATTTTTTCTCTGAAGTGGAAGAGAAGACAGGTTTTGTATTTAGCGTTCCATCTATTCCTTAGATACAAGGCATTACTTGCAGTTGTATTGCGTTCACAGTTTCTCCTGGAAACAAGGAAAAAAATGTGAAAGCTCAAATTTTTCATTCTTTTAAGCATGCTTCTGGTAAAGATAAATAAAATAAGCTTTATAAGAGCTTTCTCACACCTTACCGTGTTTGGCATGCACGTTTCTGGACAGGAAAAGGGCCAGGGAGCCGGGGAAAGCAAGCTGAGGGACGAAAAGAAACTCTTGGGACTACTCAAAAGCCAAAATGGAAGCAGCCTGTCTTATGGCCCCAGACAGCCCATGCAGGCCTGGCAGGCAGAAAAAGCAGCTTTTGACCTGCAACTGTGACAGATTTTTGCTGGGCTCCACCCCGCCACATTTGGCAAAGTTGCAACTGAGTTCTCTCTGTCTAGCCTAGCAAAGGGTATGGAGTAAGCAGCCAGTGCCTGGCAGACCTCCACCTGTCCTACGGCAGATCACTCCCCCTGAGCATATGCCCTGCATAAACTGCCCCATCCTGGGGAGCCTGAACTGCAACTGCTTCATTAACACTGTCCCGTTGGACTGCAGAAACAGGTGACGTGGAACAGGGAGGCGGGAGGTCCCCAGGGGTAAGGTTGACCACACTCAGAGCAGCTCTGCTAGTTTGCCTTTGTAGTGATGCTGCCCCTTCTCCCTTGCCCTTAGAGCCCGGGTGTCAAACTCATTTTCTCCAGGAAGGAGATGTGGTATCCAGGCTGATAGCATGGGCGGCACTCAGCAAAAGCTACTGAACTAGAGAGAGATTTTGTAAAGATGAAGCACACAAACACCTGAATTTCAATTATTTGTCATTGCTGGTGTTACTCTCTGCTATCTTAGACTTCAGCTAAGACACCACGCTCAAAATCCATAGCACAGATTCAGCTGAATCAGCTTTGTTATTTACAGGGACATGAGGTGAATTTCTCCAGCACATATTCAATTTATAGAAATATTCTTCACAGAATAGGCAGATTTTTTTGAAAATTTCCATTACCAGAGGAAAAGGAAATTTCAGAGTTCAATTTTCATCATTTGCTCTTTGAGTTCTAGTTTTGTTGCCCTTCCAGCTAATCCCAAAGCACTGGTGTGGAGCAGTACAGGTGCTAGTGGCAACCAGAAAAGTCAGAAACTGCCCAGACCTCCCTGCTTCCTCTGCTAGGGGAATGCAGTTGAGGGAGATAATTCTCCTCCTCTACTCTGCTCTGCTCTTGTGAGACCCCACCTGGAGTACTGCATGCAGCACTGGAGCTCCCAACACAAGGGCTTGGAGCAGGTCCAGAGGGCACAAAGATGATCAGAGGACTGGAACACCTCTCCTCCAAGGACAGGCTGAGAGAGTTGGGGTTTTTCAGCCTTGAGAAGAGAAAGCTCCAGGGAGACCTCACAGTGGCCTTCCAGTATCTGAAGGTAGCCTACAGGAAAGCTGGGAAAGGGACTTTTTACAAGGGCTTGTAGTGATAGGATGAGAGGTAATGGGTTTAAACTGTAAGAGGGTAGGTTTAGATTAGATGTAAGAAAGAATTTCTTCACTGTGAGGGTGGTGAAAAACTGGAACAGGTTGCCCAGGGAAGTTGTAGAAGCCCCAACACTGGATGTGTTCAAGACTAGGTTGGATGGGGCTTTGAGCAACCTGGTCTAGTAGAAGGTGTCCCTGTCCATGGCAGGGGGGTTAGAATTAGATTATCTTTAAGGTCCCTTCCAGCCCAAACCATTCCATGATTCTATGATTTATTCCTTCAGCCATGTAGGTGACTTAGAGCGAGTCTGCTGCTAAGTCCTTGGCTCCTGGATCTCGATGCCTGTCTTTCCGTAGCTTAGTACAGTTTGCAATTACAGCCTAAGGTGTATTTTACAAACTGGACACTTCAAAATTGATTTACGGGTGGCAACTCTAGCATCTGTTAATGCCTTATTGATTCCTCTTCCTGTATCTCCATGTGATCTCTCATGGATTAATCAGCTTTAGATCAGTTTATCAGGTTGGTATCATCTTTATCTTTAAAGATAAACCAGTTGAGAGCTTGGTGTTACCCCCATGTGCCAGATTTGCATGGAAGCTACATAACCATCTGTGCTTAAGCATAGTGACAAGACTTACTTCTGCAGGAATTTTGACGGAAAACATTCTCACTTGACAGAGCTGGGAATTCACCGTTAAACAGCCAGAAGTAAATCCAATGTCCTCTTGCATGCTGAAGTTTTAATATGTGTGGTTTTGAGCTTGCACGGGTTTTTCTATTTAAGCCCTAGCACCTTCACTGTTGCTGCACTGCAATCCTTGATCCTTTGCCAGCTCCCTCTACCCTTCCTTTGCTCTGAGCTTTCCTACCAGGCAGTACCTGCAAGGCAGCAGGTTCTGCTGAGGAGCTGAGGTTCCTCACCTGCCTTTTTCTCCTGTGTTACTAATGGCCTGATGGGCACAACCTGCATCTGCTTTCAGCACATTCACTTATTTAGCACCCATTGTGATTAAGCATAATACCTGAAAAGAATGAGAGCCTCCTCCACACTTTTTGTCACAACTAGTGCAGAGGTGGAAACCAACTAAACTAAAATACAGCCAAGACTCTGTAACTGTGGAAACTGGCATCTTCTGGCTAGTGACTTGGTCCCTGCTTGTGCTTAGCTGTGCCATGGACATGGAGACCCTTTCAGCATGGGGCTGTTTCTGCTCTTTGCCAGGAAGCACAGAGGAGCCTGCGGTTTTCCTTAAAAAGCAGGCTATTGAGATCCACTTGATGTCTACTTAAGAGATTAGAATTTACAGGTCTGCTTGCTGTTTCCATGTGTCAGTCTTCTTGGGGAGTCTTTACAGCTCTGTGCTGGACATGAGGCTGTGTAACGTGTCCCAGCCAGGAGCTCAGGTACTGCTTTAGCTGCTGAGCTCTGTTGCCTCACCTGGAGATAGCTCCTTGCTAGCGAATGCAGGCTGAGCAAGAGAGCCCACGCTGCCCAGAGCCTTGCATCATGCTGCAAGCTGTGGCTGCAAAGCCACCACCAAGGTCAGCCAGCTGATGCTGATGAAGAGGCAGCCTGACATAGGCATAGTCCAGTATAAACCCGCACGCCTTCTGGCAATACCCACAGGTACTCTGGATTGCACATAGCCTCAACCTCATGTTTCTGGTCTGTTTCTCTGTCTGGTGCTAAAGTCCTCCTGCATTTGCCATGTGGGCATGTCCTAAGTGTGCCTTACTCTGTGCTGGTACAGGGAACTTCTGCTCCTCTGTTGGGGCCCCCATGTATGCCCCAGTCCCCAAGGGATCCTTCCATGCATGGGGCCAGCGGTCAGTGCCCAGACACGTGGATCAAGGTGCCTGCTTTTGCTGCATCTGCAGACTTGTGCAGCTTTAGAGGTTACTTTGAAAATGTGGCCTATCATGTTCAGCACTATTAGTGCAGTGAATGATGATAGCTATCCCTAGGTATTACCATCTCGTCTCATAAGAGTGTGTGAAACAAGCAATATTGCTTTAACCTGAAGCAGCACTTCAAAGGAAGTCCACAGGAAGGAGAAACTTACTCACCCACAACAATTTCATTGGAAACAAGTCAGCAGATGCAACCACAGGCCAGGTTTTATAACAAGCTTAGTATTCTGAGTGTGGATTTGCAAGTGCTGCCTACAAGCATCCTTCCTCTTTCAGGAGGATTAGCACAGGGGATTACGGATGCCCTTTGAAGAGATTGGCATATGTTCAGCTGGTCACACCATCTCAGGCTTCCCAAGCACTATGGGGGTGGGAAGAAAGAGAAAGAAGCGCAGGGGAGAAACAGAGATGCCACTCAGTAATTGCCAATGGGGAAAACAGCGTGGCTTTAACTCTCACAGGGACCCATTCAAGATCACTGTAGTTGCTGAGCTCATCAGTGTTGGGATTTCATCAGGTTCAGCACAAAAACTGCATCCCAGCAGCATCAGGTTTGGAAGCTCAACCTCTCAGCTGAGACGTGAAACAAAAGTGCTGCTTGTTTGTGTCAGAAATGGTCATCAGACACTTGTGTGTGCCTGAATTAGTGTCAAACGCCATGTCTTGGCCAGTTTCTCTTGACTCGACGCACGCATACATGGGTCATTAACAGGTTTGCAGTTAAAGTACTGTGCTCAGCACACACACACCGTGGTCTCCATACCCTTCTGTTTCTTGGTGCAGGCTTCTTTCCATCCTCTGTTACATCTTACATCTGGCTGTCCCCAGCCAGACCTGTGTTTTTGCAGTCATCCTTACCTCTTCTGTATCCCCGTCCATGATGTCAGCAACTGCATGGTCCCAGGTCCTTCTGATTCTGTTCACCAATACTCAAAAGCCTCACTAAAAAGCAGGAACTGCTCCACTGTACTGTTACAATATTGCTTCCAAACAAGAAATGTTCCCCAGCCAAGGAATGTTCCTCAGCCCCTCATTATTTTGTAGTTCTGAACCATCCTGCTGCACACCCCCAGCACGTTGTCTCTCACAAGGCACGGCCTTGCAAAGCAAGCCGTGGCCTGACTGTAGCAAAAAGCACCCACCCTGACCCAGTTCACCAGGTGCCTCTTCCATCCCAGCGCACACAGCATGCCAGCACACGCTTCCCTGCAAGTGTGCATGAAGAATAAGGTTATTTTCTTTTAACGGTTGTTTATTCCACTTTGCAGACACTCAGGCAGAACCTCACATGTGCTGTTCTTCATGCCTGTCAAACGCACTGTGCCATGAAGTGTCTCACCTCAGATATATCTCTTGTTCACGACGGAAGCAGCAATATAGAAGCACTAATAGGACACATCTTAAGACAACAACTCCATTCACGTCAGCAAAAGCTGTTAGCAAAGCAAAAGCATGTCAATAAGCAATCCAAGGTCCACCTAATACATACGCACAGTCGTAAGCTGTGTTAAAAGAGCTGCTTTTACACTAAATCATTTAAGATGCAACTCAAATGTAGGAAAAGCCAGATTTGTAGCTGCAGCCTCTCATGTCTGCAGGATGCGTGGAGAACAGCAGTGCCTTGGCGGGTGGGTGGCAGTTCATACCCATACATATTGCACACAGCAGCGCCCTGGCAGAACGAGCCGAATTAAGTGCTCACGCACACAACCATGAATTACAAAACTATCCATAAGGCTGTTGGGCCCCAGGATTACGCTGGTCTATTCCTGCCTCTGGCCGCAGAGTCTTAATGGGTACGACTGTGATTATGAGCAAGAGCCCACAGCTGGAAGAGCTCCCTCCAAAAATCTCTGTGGCTGCTTCTGGGGATTATAGAGCTGTTCTGCAAGATGTATCTCCCATCCCAAACCTGGCAGGGACTCCCTTCTTGCTAAAGTAAGTGGAAGGATATTTACATTACAGGAATGGAGGTGCAGCCAGGGAAGTCAGGATACCTTAAGTCTGTCTTGCCTTTCCTAGGCTGTAGGTGGCTACATAGGAAACCAGAATTGAAGTCAGGTAGAAACACTGATTTAAACCAGATACTCATGCAAGGTATAGTAGCATCATCTCTGCTCTTAAAGTTCCTCACTCAGTATTGGAAAAAAGCAACTGCTGCTGTATACGACTAAAAAATGCAAGATTTTTTGGTTGCAGGCATAAACCCCAGAGCTGAAAATCCAGGATCCCATTCCCTGACACCTGGGCTTCCCCCTGGCTCCTTATGGGATTACTTGAGTGTGGTCACCCAAGGCAGCAGCTGCAGGGTAGGAGACAGAGCTCCTTGGCTACCTCCTGTCTCCTCACCCTGGGATCTGTAGCAGTAGCACTGCAGCAACTTGTAAAGACAGTTACTAAAAAAAGCCTTAGCTGCGGTTACCCTTGCGTATAGAGAACAAGCCTGACGAACTTGGTTGCTGTGTTTCTCTTACACCGTGACCCTGTGGTGCAGAAGCACACTTCAAGTTGCTCCTGAGGTTTGTCCCTGCTTGTGGCCTAGTCACACTGATAAATGAGAAGGCCACTGCCAGTTTATCCCAGAAAGTGATACTTGGCATAAGAGCCAAATGCCAATCGATCCTTTCTGAGAAATCCCAGCTTGCCTACAGCAGCTGCAAAGCTAAGAATTATCTGGTACCAATGCTGCTCCTGGCAAGGGGCAGAGCTGCCCTGGGCAGGAGCGGTTGTCCTTGCCAAGCACCTCAGAAGGCTTTCATGGAGAAGTGCTTTGTGTTAAGCACAGAGAGAAGAGCAGAGGGAGGTTTGGGGATGGGAACGGCTCTGGAGACTATTCCCTTGCTTCGGCCCAACACAAGGTAGGCCTGCGAAGACTTCAGGGGAGCCCAGCAGCACCGGCTGCTGGCACAGGGCCCACCAAGGTGCTCCCTGACCTCTAACAATGTCCACGGCTTCATCTTGCGACTCTGGCTCTTCTTCATTGCATCACTGCCTGCTGCAGGCAGTGACGGGGATCTCCCGCCTCACTGCTTGGGAAAGGCACAGCAACACGGGTGCTGTGGTATTTCAGTAATGAAACAGTGGCACAAGCCCTTTCCTTAGCTTCTGGAGGGGTCTGGTGTCTGCACATCACAACGGGCAGCCCTCAAACGCCCCCCAGCATGACCTCGGAGCACACTCTTCACCCTGCCTTTTCCCATTTTATTTAGGGGGTTTCTTTCCCAACCCCACAAAGGATCCTGGAATTCTTCCCTGTCCTACCAGCAGCTCAGTGCTCTCCTCCCTCTCTCTCACCGTCCTGGGGACTGTGCACAGGCTCCAGGAGCAGAGAAGGACAGCAGAGGCCAGGGCTGCAGGCAGGTACCTATGGTCTAGCTGTAAGAGGGTGGGCAGGAGACATGGCAGCTCTGCTGAGCCTGCTGCTGAGGGCCCAGCCAGCCTGAGCCATGCAGTGCCCTACTCCCAGCCAAAACAGAAATGCTTCCAACTTGATATTTGCATTTTGCCTGCATTTTTCCTCCCTGGGCCTATGAAATAGAAATACAGGAAGATTTCAACTGGAGGAGCTTGTGCCAAACTCAGCCTGAAGGCACTGTGGGACAGGCAGAATGGCTGCACTTGGGCAAGTCCTGCAGCAGTAACACACCAGGAGCAATTCTGCAAAAAAAAAAACAAAAACCAACCAACATTTCCTGCAGCCAGCGAGTGGACTTTTGTGGCTCAAAAATTAACATCTCAAATTAGGACTGTGCCTGTGCTTGTCAATCATCTGGCCTAGTGCAACACTATTTCAGACAACACAGAGGATATTAGAACTTGTCAGCTATTCCTTGATTTCTTTTCCCTTCCGTTTGAAATGTGCATTGTTTAAAGCCCAGAGGATTTCACAGGACTCTGTTCATTGTGATGAAGTGGCAATGGAAGCAAGGTTCATTAAGCTTAGCATTGCTCTTCTATTTCTGAACTATTGCTTCTAACAACCTTCCCCACAGTAGCAATTCCCCAGCCCAGCATTTTCTAGCTCAGGCTCAGAGCTTGAAGTTATGAAGAACCCACAAAATTTCCAGAAACAAAACAGGCCTCCAGATTCCTCTGTCTGGAGATATTTTTCAAGAGGCTCCTAAAATTTTTCTAGTATCTCTTTGTTTCGCTTATACTTCTCCAGCCTCACTCATGACCTGTAACCTTCCAACCTGAGATGGAAGCCAGAGATTTTTAAATTAAAGAGAAAATCCTCAAGGGAATGAGACAGATTTTTAAAATATGTATTATACACATACATGTAATGTATATTTATAAATCATATATTATGTATATATTTAGAAGGTCAGCAGTGTATATATATACACATATATATGAATGTGCATATACACATAAAAGGTCAAAAGTTTGAGTAAAGATAATCTTGATATTTTTAGCTGCTCTAATTGAAACAATACTGGAGGTCACCTAGGATGGCAGTAAAGGCTTGTAATCATTACCTTCTGCAGGTTTTACAGGCTTACCTGCAGAAACCTTCCAGCTTTGGAGAAAATCCCCACACACCCTTTTTCCACTAAGTGTAATAAATTCAACAACACTCTTCACTATGGGATATTTTCCATCTAATTAGTGGGAGGGAAAAAAAACCACAACTGCAGATTACAGTATGATTTTCTCCAAACAACCCTAATTTAAAATGAGCTAAAGGGCCTGTGTGAAACAAATCAAGGAAAGAAAAAAAAAAAAACAAAAAGTGAGGTGGATAACAGATGGTCCCACAGTTAGGGGAAGCTCTGAAATGAGCTCAGCCAGACTAAGCTATTAGAGGCTTCCAAACAAATTGGCCAAAATAGCCCCTGCTAAATACTGGAATCTTATAAAATATACAAATTTGCCCGTAAATGAGACACTATTTGTACTTAAAGCAAGATTTAAAAGTAAAGCCTACTTATTCTGTGTATTTACCATGAGTACCTTCATCAAAAACATGCACTGCTGCTTAAGTGTCAATAGCGACCTTTTATAACATACTTTTGTCCTGTCAGCCCAATACAGGTGCAGAACCAAGAAACGTGTGGTTGATCCTTCTTACTAGAAGGCAGAAGAATCCATTTGCAGTTGATCTTACTTGTATTCCTGTATTCACACCTCATGTAAAGATTAAGGCCCTGATCCAGCAAAGCAACAAATACACACTGAGCTTCAAACAGGCCTTGCCTTGTAGTTTCAGGGACTTCAAATCACTGGGACACTGTCCTTCAAAAATTAAAGGGATCTGGAATAAGCTGATGTCAGAGAGGCTGTGGAAACTCCAGTGCTAGAAACTTGTAAGTACAGATTTGCTAAATTCTAAACTGACATCAGTAATGTTTACTCCTGTGCTCAAGCAGATGGCATCCTGGAGTTCATGTCACCTCTGTGGTGACCAACCATAAAACACATGTTGACAGGACAAGGCTTCATGCACTCAGGCTACGCATGGAAACACTTGCTTTTGCTGGTGGTCAGAGCACAGTATCTTTGTATCTGTGTTTGAACTTCAGAAGTCAATATTATCCAGGCAACTAGCATCGTTGTGTTTGTGTTAAGGGGGTCAGAGAATCCCTCCAGTGCAAGAGAAAAATCCTGAGAGAGAGAGAATGAGAGCACAGTCACCAAAAATCTCTTATCTCATAAACCTGCAAGCAGCATCAGGGAAGAGTCTTACGGAAAAAGAAAGCAATGCCTTTAAGTCACCTGGGCATGTTGGGGTTTTTGTGGTTGGTTTATTTTTTCATGGAAAGCCTTTGTACAGTAAAAATGTGCTCTGACAGGGCCCTGTCAGCTCTCCTTTCTCCACTTCACACTTTGTGATTTGTAGGCAATACAGATGATCGCTGTGCTGCTCCTCAGCACAGGCATTGCTGTCAGAGGTCTTTCCTGTGTTCCTCTGTGACAGGTTTCATCACTCCTCTGCAAAACACCATGCAGGTAAGACCCAAAGGTGCAGCAACACAGATTAGCTAATGAGATTATGCTCTTGGTTTCCCTAATGTAGAAGGGCCATGGGAGATCAGGGATATTCCTGCCTGACTGTCCGTTGCTAAAGAGAGACCACCACAAAACCAACAAAATAGTTCCTAACAACATGCCAACCAGGTCCCTCACAGACATGCTTAGCTTTATCCTTCTAGTCTTAGAAGGAAGGAAAATCTGACCACAATTAATCTTACTTGACAAAGAGAGCAGGGCCAGAGAGACAGCAGGGTACGCTGAAGGCAGTGATGCAGCTGGGCAGCAGAGCCAAGACAGGAATTCAGTCTGACCTGACTGGGACTTCCCTGGGCATCACTGCTTTAGGTGCAGGTGGGTTACACCTCCCCTTGCAGCTGTGAGTAAAAACACCATAAGCATCCATAAAGAAAGCACACTTTTTTTTCAGTTCTTGCTCAACTGTCTAACTACCAAGACAGTCAAATATTCTTACCACTTTTGCAAATGAGCCAGATTCTGCATAACATACTGTGTTACAGTGCTGTCATGTCTGCTCCTCCCATGCTGCCACATGCAGAGCAGCACTCTGGCTATCTCATACTGAAAAGAAGATATTTTGGTAGCAAAATTGAGACAGCAAGCATGACTATTACACACAGGCTGGACTGGGGGTAAGGAGAAAAGCAGACAGAGGGGAAGAGTAATATTACACAGGATAAGTCGTACTCTGAGATCTCATCTTCTATATATGTAGCAGTTCAAATAACTTCTAAGTGCTGGTATGACAGAAAAAATATTATTTCGTATATATACACATAGAAAGAATAAGAAACATATCACCATGTAGTACAAAGTAAATTATAGTCAACCCAGATTTTTCAGAGGAGAGAGATTGGTTTTATACCTACACTTTTATTGAAAAGACTAGGAGGAACAGACTATTTAACTGCTCATCATGCTGACCTTAACTCTTCATTCCTTTTCTTTTAAATGCACACCGTTTTAAGCTGCTACAAGTATTGCTTTATGGTCTTCTCACTGGTCATGTTAGAAGGTAAACTTGCCCTAGAATAAAATTATCTCACCTGCAAGCAGCAAAAAGGCTAAACCAAAGATTTTTGCTCTTTTTAAGCTCTGATAGCCAATATGATGGCTTTTTCTAAATTGCTGTTTTAATGGTTTAGCTATTTCAAAATACTCTCAACTATTTTGCTGTCTTGTTTTGAAGCTTATTTCCCAGCTGGGAATACAGCAGACTAGGGGCTGAGGCAGCTGGCAGATGGGCAGAGGAAGAACTGCCATCCCTCAACAGGCTACACCCACACTTGCTGGGGAATTGGTTTCCTCAAAGCACAGCCCCAGTTTAGGTTAGCTGACAGCAATTCAGTTTTGAAGAAGTCTTATGATACCCAGTGTTAAAAGAAACCGATTCAAGAGCTCTAAGGTGTGTTGCTACATCTCACCCACCCTTAGAGCAGCAAAAAAAACCTGTAATATGTGATAGAATAAGAAAAAATTCTATCACAAATGAAGATACTGTTTTTCCTCCTCCCACTTCATTTTCTTATGATTTAAGCTATGCACATTCAGAACTAATGGAAAAAACCCACATAGCTAATTTTCAGTTTGGCATGATAGCTGCATCACATGCTTGATACAGTGGAATTACCAGTTATTCCAGTCAAGCTTTTTGAGGAGGGGAAAGGAAGAAGTCCAAGCACTCTTTTAGAAGTTTAAGAAAGGATATAGCTAGAGTGGACATTTGAGTGATGAAACATGGGGGTTCCCAAGGGCTATTTTAATTGGTTCTGTCTACATTAACAGCAATAAATAGGGCTTATTCTAATCTTGCACTTCAGGAACTGTTTGTCTATGCAGCTGGGAAAGTGAGTTCCTTGGGCACACATGCTGCATGTGCCAAAATACACAAGAGAGTCCTCACTGTGCATGTGGAACTTGACTGTGTAGTTTTCACACAGGCAGCAAAACAAGGGAAAGGACTGGAGGACCGTGTGGCTGGGCCTTGAACACCATCGCTGAACAAGCACTTTGGTTTCAGCTGCCATTCGGAGCCTTGAAGGGTACCATCCCCATGGGCTCACAAGTGACTCCCCTTGTGCCCCCCGAGTGAGTCCTTATTCAGCTGGTATCAAGCTGTGGTGACAGTCCAGAGAATGGTGACTGTGAATTCAAAAAACAGGCGAATAAAACGTCTTACCACACATGGCAAAAATTCCCCTTCCACTACTACTAAGCTGTTAGCATAAAAGAATGCAGAGCGCTGCACCCTCAGCAACATTAGCCACTAAAAACAAATAAAATTTATTACTTCCCTTTGACATTTATCCTTCAGTAAATTTGGAACTACTAGATTTTTGTAATTACTTACTAATGATAATATTTAGGCTAGTAAGATTGGACAGATCGAAGCCTCTAAAGCATCAGAGGGCAGGAACTACAGACACTTTTCATTTCTCTGCACTCAGTGTAGTTGCCAGCTGTAAGTAACCATCTCTGAATTAAGGGAAAGGCACAATATATTCCAGAGACCTTCTGGGATTTACAGAGACTCATCACAAAAGTATTCACTTGACAGTCACAGTGAGTTATTAGAGCTGTCCTACACTGCCCTAGTCTTCCTAAAGGGAAAGCTGCCTTGACTTTACAAGAAAATAAAGCACATTAGCTAAATGTAAAAAACGTGCACTGGGTCCTCCCAGGCAATTTTCAGTTCTGCTCTAGGAAGGCGACAGTCCTGTGACCACTGCTCCCATACAGCTGACTGAGCTGACTGCATTGGCGTTGCATATGGATTAAGAAGTGCACTCCTGTACTGTGAATTACAGGACTAGAGCTTAGACTTTAAATCCTTCAGGACAGGAGGCTTTTAGTAGGAATTATATACAATGTATAATAAAAGCCCTATGCATAGCATAATAATGGCTCACTGTGTCTACTCATTATTATTGATGATCATATTATAGTCATATTAACAATTTGCTTTATGCCAAAATTTCCCTAGAAAACATCTGGGTTGTTGGAGGTACTGAAAAGTTTTCCATTGCTATCCTAACCTGTGGCATTAATACAGAACATAAACCCTGTAAAAAAAAAAAAGATAAAAGACATAAGCATTCTTCATCCTCTTATTAAAAGGTACTTTCTTAGGGGGAGTTTATTTAACAAGCAATTTAATTCACCTCATCAACCCACTTTGTCTGGTCTCCTGTGGCTGGCTGCTCTGCCTGCTCCCAAACTCAGCGTCCTCAGCTGCTAGAGCCACAGCTGTCACTCACTCAGCCCCAGGCACCAGCCCTGCAAAGCTGCTGCATGGTCCCCAGCACATCACTGGCCTGCACCCAGCCAGCACCCAGTCAAAGAGCTCCCAGGCACTGGACAGGCATGAGTGGGCAACTGCTTCCATCAACAGTCTGGACTCAGCCATGTGGTTTGGGGAGGTGGAGGAACTGTGCGCATGCACACTGTGCCATGTCAGTGAGGCTCAGAGATCAGGACTTGACCTCTTTTAGTGGCTGCCACAGATGTTGCTTGCAGGTCTCAGTGCACTGCAGCACTCTCTCCTTTCACCTCTTCACATTTGAGTACACTACTACCCTGACTGGAGCCCTCATCTCACCAGATAGGCAGACGTGGGGCACAAGTCTACCTTTAGCCATGCCTCTCAGCTTTTTTTCCCACCCCAAGCACAGCAGATGGAAAGCTTGCATCTGCACTCCATCCCCTTGAACAACCATTCAAGCAAGCTCCTCTCTGCAGAGCTGGGGCAATGGCAGCAGATATGGCTGCATGTGCCTCACCTGAATCTCACATCAGCAGCCCTTGCAGTGAGGTCACACAAGATGGCTCTAGGGTCCATAACATGAATGGAATTTTTAAGAGGATGAAAACTTCCCCTTTTAGCACTAACTAATACAATCTTGCAGTATTGAAAGAGAAGAGAGTAACAGATGTAGGACTCTCATGCAACCAGTTTGGGATTGCATCTGTCCTCATTTAAAAAACAAAAACCACACAAGAAAATGTGTCTGTGCATAGCAGAAACCTACTTTCAGCCTGGGCTGCCCTTGGAGCAATGTAGGGACACCACATCATACAAGTGACATTCAACAAAATGGTCAGATGAATCATGAGGGCAGCAATAGCCCCGGGCATGTTTTTGGGGCATGAACCCTCTTCATGGAGTTGTAGTTCTCCATCCCACCTGCTGACCTCCCTCTCATCTGATTCTTCCAGCACTTGCTCTGATTTTAAAATGGTTAAAAGAATAACCAGCTTTTTTTTATTACCTTCCCAGACCTCTTTTATAAATCTTCCCTTGATCAGTCTGAGCAGATCCCTATCTTGTGCCTTTACTGGGAGAAGACCAGTTTTCTAAAATTTAGGGCAACTGTGGAAGAGGACTGTTGGGTCTGTAAGTGTTGGTGTTTGAGTCCAACAGGGTAAAAGGATGGATTAGGTAAATATTTTGCCAGTTACCCAGCCCAGCACAAAGAATGCCACAGTGACCAGGAGACAGATGCATAAGCAGATACAGATTTTATTATCTATCCCCATGGGGCGCAGAAATGACACTACATGGCCAGTAACAGAAGAGAGAAACCCACTCACTGCGGGTGATATAAGAAAAGGAAAAGCAAACTTAACTACAAACTCAGTAACAGAAGGGAAAAGGAACCAGGCAACCACCTCAACAATCGAGGGGTGACCAACCATACCCCAAATATCACCATAGCCATGCACAAACCACCCCAGCAAGTACCAGAGAGGTGCACCAGCAGGACGTGATACATTCACAAAGGTACATGGCCAAACTACCACAGACACCAAAAGGATAAGCAATCAAATCCATTACCAGTATTACCCTTGTCCCATCCAATATACTCGTTCTGTCCCACCCTTGCTGGGGAATCCTGGTTGCAGCGAGCAGTCGGGGGGGGGTCCTCAGGGGAAAACCCTGCGTGGTGCATCCACCCACAGGTCGGCTTCTTCCCAAGTTCGCTACAAGCAGGGCCAGCTTTTATACTGTTGGATAAACAATTCAGGTTGCACAGGCAATCCTCAAAAATAACTTCAAAAACAGGACACCTGCTATTTTTCCTCCTTATTGGGTTCTGTCCAAGGTCGGCCAAGCCTGGGAAGAAACTCAAAGAGGAGGCGGCACCTCTATCTGCTTGGGTCTGTTTCTCAGGATAACTGTGTGTCTGTTCTCCCAGCTAATCAGCTAATTTCCTAGCAGAGAAAAATCCTCTGCTGGTTTTAGTCATACTGTCTGATTCTGAGATTCATCCATATGTCAACTTTGATTCAGGGCCTATTGCTCAGGCCCCAGCACTTCAGTAAAGAACTACCTTTCAAAGAGAAACCTGTGGTTTGAAGCAGGTAAGTATTGAGACCTCCAGGAGCAATTAATACCCAAGCTGGACATCAACACATTCTCTAATCCAATGCACTATATTCTACTCCTGAACATATTGTAAAAATTATGGAAAAGGAAAAATGCTTTAAACAGCCATTATAGACTGTTAAGCACACTTTACAAGACAGTATTATGCCTAAAGGACAACCAGAGTCCTATGAAAGAATCAAGGGAAAAATTAGCAGCACCAGAAAGAAATCTGACTGCTGGGGAAATGGGCCATTAGCAATATGGCAGTACTGCAGCAGCTCAGCCAAACAGTTCCATTTGACTGTCAGCCTGCTGGTTGTGGCCATGTGGCCAGGATGCAGCTGGTTGTAATAACTCTTCTTTTTCTTAACACTGTAGGTTAAATCCTCATCACTCTTAATGTCACCAATAAAGAAACATCATAGTTGATTAAGAATAATAAACTGTTACACGGTTTAAGATGGACCTATACATTTAGTTACATTTCCAGCAGCATCCTGATTTAAAGCTTATACGTTGTTTTTAACTAAAAGCATGTTAACTGCACATGATCAGAACACTTGCACAAGCCTAGTAAAACACAAATGGGCTTGATTAATAAGTACCTGCTGAAATACTTTAATCAGAAACTTCATGTCAATTGTTTTAATACATTAAAAAATCAGGAGAAATGGAGATTCACTGATTAGCTTATTAGCAGCATTCAAGCCTTGTCTGCTTCTGCACTGCAAACTTAGCTTTAGTAGATTAAAGAATTTCTTGGCTCCTAATCCAGATGTTATTTTCTCGAGGAGCTTTCAGAAAAGGAGGCCTTGTAGTTAGTGGAAAGGACTTATCTGTATTTCTAAACGGAACATAAATATGTTGTGTGACCTGGGGGAACTCATTAAGCTGTTGGTTGCTTCACTTTCCTCAAAAACTGAATACATCTTTTATTTGCTGCGGGGATTATTTCATCACTACTAGGAAACAAAAGAAATCTTCAATGAAAGATAAGACACAAGTACTATTTCTTTCCTCTTTAGAAATTTTTTGGAGCATAACAATATGAAGTTAAATTTAAACGATAAAATTTTATGACTTTGTTTCTGAGTGAAGTTATTTGCCTGACTTGGCTCAGTTTGCTGACGCTGAGCCCATGTGTCAGCCCCAGATGAAAGTAAACTCACTGTACCATTGACAATATGGCCACCTCTATTTTTAGGACAAGTGTGTGCACAGCCAGAATGTGAAGTTAGCTACACATAATGTAAACCTCCTTTCCAGCTGCTGAATTAATTAAAATCACATGCCTAACACCATAAAATGGAGTCCATTAACTCTTCTAACAAAGCCCAAACCACTGCAGCTGCTGAGTGGCTGCCCATTTGATGCAATGTGGCCATCTATAGCACGTTACATATGAGGCTACACATTGGTGTTAGTCTCTCAGCTTGTGCTGTAATCAGGCAGAGGGGTTTTTACGCTCTAAGGACTGTTTTTCAGAGACAGTCTTCTCTGTGCAACTAATGGGCTCAGACAGCTCCATCTGTAATGAGCATATTCTCAGAGTATTGTCTCAAGGTAGCACTCTGCAAATTTACTTTTCTGATGCAGTCAAAAATTTTAAGTGAAATCAAAATGTGAAGTAACACACTAATGTTTAATACATTTGTCCTGGTTTCAGCTAGG
The DNA here is from genome assembly GCA_013400335.1 of Eurystomus gularis. Lineage (NCBI taxonomy): Eukaryota > Metazoa > Chordata > Aves > Coraciiformes > Coraciidae > Eurystomus > Eurystomus gularis. The sequence goes on from VZZY01016925.1 coordinate 22,480, forward strand.
ATAGAGGTAATTTTTCCTTCTAAGGCTGGGGTTAAAACATGACAACACTTCTAGTCTTGCTGCCAGAAAGCCCTGTGGCAGTAACAGGAAGAATCACAGAAGGGTTGAGGTTGGAAGGGACCTCTGGAGATAATCTGATTGTCATCCACAATGCACCTGCCATCCCTCTCTACCCCATTCCCCTCCTCCACGCAAGACAGGGTCATCTAGAGCAGGCTGCTCAGGACCATGTCCAGGCAGCTTTTGAGTATTTCCGAGGATGGAGATGTCACAAACTCTCTGGGCAACCTGTGTCAGCACACAGTCACCTTCACAGTAGAAGTGTTTCCCAGTGTTCAAAGGGAACCTCCTGTGTTTCAGTTTGTGCCCATTGCCTCTGTCCCTGTCATCAGGCATCGCTGAAAAGAGCCTGGCTCCATCTTCTTAACACGTCCCTTTTAGATATTGGTAAGATCACGCCTGAGCCTTCTCTCCAGACTGAGGAGTCCCAGCTCACTCAGTCTTTCTTTTTCAGAAGAGATACTCCAGTCCCTTCATCATCTTTGTAGCCCTTCACCGTGCTCTCTCCAGTATGTCTATGTCTCTCTTGTACTGAAGAGCCCAGAACTAGTCACAGTGTACCAGGTGTGGGCTCACCAGCGCTAAGGAGAGAGGAAGGATCACCTCCCTTGACTTGCTGGCAATGCTTTGCTTAATGCAGCCCAGGATGCCATTGATCATCTTTGCAGCATAGGCACATAACTCAGTCAACTTACTATCCCCCAGGACCTTTTCTGCAAAGCTGATTTCCAGTTAGGTGGTCTCCAGCATGTACTGGTGCACAGGGTTGTTCCTCCCTAGCACGGTGAAGTACTTTGCACTTCCCCTTGTTGAACTTCAAGGCTCTTGTCAGCCCATTTCTCTAGCCTGTCAGGGTCCCTCTGGATAGCAGCATGACTCTCTGGGGTATCAACACTCCTCCCAGTCTGCTGTCATCTGCACTCTGCCCCATCACCCATATAATTAGTGATGTTGAACAGGATTGGACCCAGCACTGACCCCAGGCCAGTATGCTAATTACTGGCCTCCAACTAGACTTTGTCACCACTCCCCAGGCCCAGCCATTCAGCCAGCTTTTCAGCTCCCCTGTCTTCTCATCCAGCCCATACTTCATCAGCTTCTCTATGACAATCTCTTGGTAGACAGCATTGAAAGACTGAAGTCTAGATAGACAATATCCACTCCTCTACCCTCATCTACCAGTCCAATCCTTTCATCATAGAAGTTTATCAAGTTGCTCCCACAGTTATAGAACCCAGAATGCTGTTGCCAACACCATCTCCTCAACAAATTAATGACCTGTACTGTCAGTGTCTTCCTCCTTCTCATGACCTTTCCCCTTACCAGAAGGATATTAATCACCACCTGGGCACCCATGCCTTTAACTACTGCCCCTAGAGCAATGTAGAGACTTATGATACCATCCAGATTTCCCTGACAGTATCACTTGTGTCCACAGAAAAATAATAGCAGGGAATAGTAGTCAGAAGGTTGAAGAAGCTTCAGCAGTCCCTCCACAGCATCCTCAGTCCTGGCCCCCAGAAGGCAGCAAATCTTTCTAGATGACAGTTCAGATCAACAAATAAGTGCCTCTGTCCCCTGCAGCAGGCAGTCATCTGTTTACATGGACTCACCATTTCTTCCAGGTGGTCTTGCATGGTTTAGGGCCAGGTGGACCAGATCCTTTGCTTGAAGGCGTATCTGGCTCCTCTTCAACTCTGAGGGTGGTGAATATATTTTGCAGTTGTAAACCCTTAGGTGAGGCAAGAGCCTTTCTCTTGGTGCCAGCTTCCATCCTTCACCTTCTCCAGCAGTTGCACTTACCTTAATATTAGGGGTAGACACTGCATGTTTCTGTGCAGCAGTGGGGTTCTGGGATTCTTCCAGTTGCTGTGTCTTGGAAAAGACCCCATCTATCTTTCTTTTCATCCTCTCTGATCCTGCACAGCCTGCTCACTTCCTCCTGTAACTCAGCCACTGAGCAGCCCAGTTCCTCCAAGATGACCCACATCCTGTAGGACAGCAGGCCATCTCTCCAGGCAGTGGAGAGAAGCTCCAGGTACTCCCTGCAGTCCACGGCATGGAGGCCTGCATCTGCTATCCAGAGCTCAGTCTGCACCAAAGCCTCTGTCCTAGCAGGGACAGCTGCTCCAACACCTGCTGCTGGGCAAACCACCCTATGGCATGTCAGCACCACAACTGAGACTGTCACAACAGTACAAGTTCAACTGAGGTCCCCTTCCTTATACTCTACTACACAAACTGTTGCCTCTGGGAGCTGTGCTCTAGGCCATGACTCTTATATAGCCCTCTCCTGAGCACCAGCTAAAGGGTGCTTCACTCCCCCTAATTGGGGGCAGCTGCAACAAAGGCTTCAGGCATGCTGGGTCAAGAGCAGCTCATAATACTCATTAGAAGCTTCCAGAACTCCCTTGGGCCCACTCTCTGGTGGCTCTCCTTTCTTGGTCTCTGCCTGTCGGCAGCAGGCACCCTTCAGTTTCTCAGGCAGTTCCCAGGTGTACCAAATGACCCTGGGCCTTGTCTCCCAAAGGTCCAGAAGCTCCAAAAGCAGAATGCAGAAACTGCTGCCCAAATGGCTGCCTCTGTTACCTGCACCCAAGAATATCTTACTGAAATCTCCAGATACTTGTTCCTAGAGAACTTTGCGTACTCTGAGTCTTAACTCAAGTTTGTTTTTAATCTGTGTGACTAACCTTCACGTGTATTTTATATATATGGGATTTTTAACCTATATATATGTAAGTCTAATACATATATATATATAAAATTCAGGCCCCCTTTGCATTTGAAATATAGGCAGCCTAAATCATGATTGGTCTCTTCAATATGTTCAACTGCCCAGCGTCAGAGCTGTGCTTAAACATTTCTGCAGAGTATGCTTGAACTCGCATTATATTTGGGACCCAAAAGACTTCCAAGTATGCAAAAGGTGGAACTCTAGGGAGTTTAAACATAGCAGCATAAGAATAGCAGCACTGCATCAGACCAGCGGTCCATCTGAAAGCCTCCTATACCAGATGCCTGCAGGGGACTATAGAGACAGGACAAGCAGGTTTAGATACTTCTGTGCAGCAGAGCCTCCTTAACTCACTTTACAACCCCTCTGCCCAACCATAGATTTGGGCTGAGATGAGTTCAGATTTATTCCCAGATTCAGCTTCTTTGACCATGTAAATCATTCGGGGTTCAGTAACAGCCATTAAAACCAAGTGAGCTAAATGTTTTCTCTTTTAGAGCTATCCTTAGGGTATGTAATTAAAAATAGGCTCCTGACCAAAAGAATTTAATCAGATTATCTTTCACAAAAGTATTACCGTCAAAGAACATAATTGCTTGGGAAAGACTTATCTCATAACATGTTCTTGTATTATAAAAGCTGTTTCCCTTCACATTCCAGGTATTCTCCCAAGAAATGAAGGACCATAGCTGTGTGCATGGCTTTTTTTCCTCTGTATAGTGTTTTAAGGTGATTTGACAAAAAACATGGTTTTTGCTTCTTCATTAAAGCAGAAATTGGGCTCTTGTCTCTCACAGAAGGCTGTGATGACCAGGTTCATACGGAATTGTCACTTTCTTGAAAACAGAGTGAAAAAAAGACTCAGACTGCTTAGATGTCTTAGATTTTGTTTCATTTTTATTATGCTTACTTAACTTAAACATGTAAGGAACACTGTGGAGAAATCCCATCGTGCTTAGGATCCAATTTAAAAAAAATTGAGTTGGTAGAAACAGCATTATTGATGTTCCACTTGTCCTGCAATTCAGTCGCTTGTCCGTGATACTTCAGCAAGCCTCATCCATTAATGCATTTCTCCTTTAACACATCTGTGGATTGCTATTATTCACATGTTTATAGATAGAGAAAGAGGCCCCGAAAGAGCAAGTGATCCCTGTATAGCCACACAGAAAGTCTGCATAGCATGAACTTCAGTTGTCATCTCACATTAATGTGTTAACTAAGCCCTGGGACATCCCAACTCACAATCCCCCACCCCTGAAAACATGCTCTTACAACTGAAAGCCCAAGATACTTTCTTCACAGACTGCAATGCCTGGTTACTGAGCTGTTTGACAAATAGAATGTCTGTTCTGCAATGAAATTCTGGCATTTTCAACTTCAAATTTTTTATATTACAGTTTAATACATAATAAATTAATTAAAATATATTCTGATATTTTAATACCACATATAAGTCAAAATGGAATAAATTACCACAGTAAAGTCAGCAAAAAATTCTTCTTATTTTGCTTCTAATGGTTTTTGACTGTTATTGAAATATTTTTGTGAGCTAGTGAAAGCCAATGTATAGATCTGCCCCCACCTAACATGGTGTTAAACATGCTGCGCTACCGCTAAATGTCTAAAAAATGTGCACTGTTTTGTGGGAGACAGCTCTTTCAAAGAACTTCCTCCAGTGCAAATCAATAAATAAGGACTTTTAAGCCAAATGTACTTGTCAGTAGTTAAGCTGGTTGTACCTGTCCAAGCTCACTGGTTGTGATGATGTATTTACAGCATAATTTTTGTCAAGCACAGCTCATGAATGGACAGAGAGCAACAGGCACAGTTAAAAATTACACCAGTCCTCAAGAAACAGGGCTTGGGATATTGATTGGAAACCTGGTGTTTCCCAGAGTTGTTCATCTGTGATGTCTTCTCATCAAAATGTGGAGCAAGTAGCAGAGCATTGGTGTTACCTCTGCTTCTCCACTGGTACAGCGCTGGCATTTTGTCATGCGCTGGCAGTGAGACGCTGCCCCATTTGGGAGGGAGCAGCATTTTCCTGACTGTGATTTAAGGACTTCTTTGCAGTTGGTTACCAGTGGCGGTGCTGGTTTGTAGCAGCACAACCAGGAAAAAGCCCAACCCTTGAGGACCGCCCATGAAGACATAACAGTTACCTTTCCCAGATGTTATGTGTAGGATGGATGGCAAATTGCAACTGAGAAAATCACATTCCCAGGCCAATCAGTTTGTGACACAGTTCAGATAGTGCTTCTGCCACTTTCCTTCTGTATGGTGTAATGGTAGCAGGTCTCCTTCCACCTAAGATAGGTTTTTTGCAAGGCTAACTTTACCACATGAGTAAATCACAGTAACAGTGACATCCACTTGATGAATTTGGGCTGCCATCAACTGCAACATGGAAATAAACCTTCCTCACCACCACCACCAGTTGTCTGTCATTGTGGCAATTTGGTATCTATGTGGAAGGCTCTTCTGCCTCAGGCTACTTCCAGAAGATCCGTTATGCCTCTTGGCACTGAAATCTACATCACTTCTGGTGGGAATTCATAAATTTTGGGCACTGGTAGAAATTGTCAAGTCTCTTGAGCAGACTGCGTGAACCTCCTCGTGGTGGGAGGCCTTTGCTTACCCAGCCAGTTCAGCGCTGGCAGAGACTTGGCTGCTGTTGTGGCACCTTTCTTGTTTCCATGTGTAGGTTCCAATCTGGTTGCTTGAGGGGTTGTGGGAAATTTGAAAGGGTGATGGATTACTGCTCATCTGAGATCTTCTGCAAATTCCCCGGTGTCAGACTGTCAGACTGTCCCCAGCCTCTCCTCAGACAGGGGTCTCCAACTCAGACTGAGTAGATCCTGAGAGAGCATAAAGGACATGAGCATGCTGAGACCGAGGTTCTCCTCAACTACTTGAGGTGAGACACTCATCCTGTAGCAAAGAAACACAAATGCCAGAGGATGCAGCGAAAGGAGGAGTAAGTAGGGCCATGAGTCACTGATTTCAACTCTTTTTGGCTGGAACAATTTCTTTCCATCGGTACCTACCTAAACTATGGTTAATTAGTACTCTCAAAGCATGTTTAAAATGTGTATGCTCTAGAATTGATTAGGGTTTTTTACCTAATTACCTAATTATGGGGAAGGACTACGTTACACCAGCAGTCCAGAGACTGCGTTACTTTTACTTGGGGCACAATTTGAGGCAAATTGTCCTCTGTTTGTGCCAAGTTCTACATGCCAGGCTTCGCCTCCTTACTCCACAGGCTCTGCCGTGACAGATGAGCCGTTCAAGCGAAGGGATGACTTGCATTTCCTCCAAACTACTCCAACAGCCATAGAGACGTTCAACAGTGTCATTAAAAAGAAAATCAGGCAACCAGGTTTAGACAACAAGGGAAGAGCATTTTAAAGGAGGAGCAATGAGCATTCTACTTACCCCTTCACTGGACCAACTTGTTTGCATCAAAATCTAAATGTAAATGTCCTCCCTTTCTTTGCATTGGTGTCAGCCTGATAAAAGTAATGTCTTGCTCTTCAACAACTTTCTTTTTGATCAAACAAAAAAACCACCTTTGTTACTCATTCGCCCCAAAATATTATCAAGGCTATATCTTTTATAAATCAGCCAATTTCTACATGAAATCTTTCTTGTTCACTCACAGTTTGCATGCATATTCTTTAGCACCTCTTCTCCCTGCCTTTGCATGAATCCTGAATAGTTCAGACCAGCATCAGTCTCCAAGTAATTTGTACAAGAAATGTGTAATTATCCCTCTTCTGTGCCATTGAGGTTTGCAGCACTGGCAGAGCTGAAATATTCAGACTAACTGCTAAAATGCTAGGTAGGATTTATATTCCTTAATTTTGGGTATCCACAGGGCAGTACCTACTGCCCAGAGGCCAGGTGTAGATGTAGATATAGGTACCCTGATTTCAAAAGAAATGTCAGGATTTGCTCCCCATTTCCCCTGACCTACCTCCATAGTTTTTACTGTCTCCTCCACCTTCCCTGCCTATGAAAGCTGAGTCAGGAGTCATGGTCACTGGCCTAATGATCTGTTCCATCACCTCTTTTACTGCTTTATTATCCAGCTAAAACTGATGCAATTTTTCTTAATGGTAAAGGGAATCAGTAACCCAGCTAAACAGGGGAGCATTTTAACCTCCTGGGCAACATGCCATTCAGAGACAGAATTTTTGCCTGAGAAATAATTAACCTCTACAGAGCATGGAAGGCACAGATCCTAAGCACTGAAGCCTTTCTCAGATGTCAGGTACTTAGTTTTTTACATCCCTTGGCCCTTTGGTGCACTTTATTATGTTGAGTCCTCTAATAATGCTATCCTGACACCAGTGGGATATCAGTACTAACACAGCCTTGCCCTAACACAGCCTGTGCAGTGAAGAAACAAGGTGTCACGACCTTAGAAGTATGATGTGCCAAAGGACACCACACGTTTTGTAACAACATACCCATCCAGTTAGGCAGAGTCCGACCTTTTCAGAAAAAAGAGAACAATATACATTCATTGGATAAAAATAATTAAGGTGGGATATTCAAAAGCACAGCACTGGCCTAAAACATTGCTCATATTCAGAGTTGTGGCCAAACTGCCCTACCGGTAGGAGACCAGAGATCCTGGGGGCAGGTTCACAACACTCTTGAAGTGGTCTATGCCCACAAGTCCTGCAGCAAGTCTGATTCAGAACCAATTTAGATGTTTTGTTAAAACCTCACTCACTCTGTGGGAGCACTTTTTATTCTCTTCCTATCCCAAAAGCACTGAACAGTGACAACAAAAGCACCGAACCGTTCACTCACAGTTTGCATATCTGCCTGGATGCTGTGATAAAGACATACGACTGTTACAGTAAGCACACTCCTCTTGTTCTGCAGAGTGAAGTATGGTGGCTGGCAGCATGACCAGGCCTCCCTCCTGCGTACATCAGAAGCTGTGGGTTCCGCTAGGTTACTTTAACCTTGGCTTAATCCATCACTGTCACTTGAATAACAGCACAGTTATTACCAAATACTAGGTGTGGTGCTTCTTTCTCCTGGAAAGAAATTTTTACTTTCTTAGCTGCCCCCTTGGCTGATATAATTTTGTAAGAGCTTGGAATAAGATGTTCCTCACTACATTTGCCATATAATAACCTCAACAATATTACATCAGATCAATGTCCAGTCTCCCTCATTTGTCCCCCCAAAACAGTGCCTTTGGATAAACCGTGCCTTTCACCATTCAGCATTTGATAACGGTAACTTTATTCACTACACTGAGAAGGAAACATTTTGTTTACTTCATAAATAACAAATATCCCAGAGAATTATTCCTAGATTAAGCATTAGGAAAGATGGTAATGAAAGATCTTGTTTCACTGGACAGCTAATTACACTTGGTGAAGAAGGCAGCTTAAAGAGTAATGTAAACAAACACAGTGATGCAGGAATTCCCCTCCGGACATGCCATGTGCAATTCTGTGGTGCACAAAGTCAGCTGAGACCCTCTTGGCCAAAATGTCATTAGTGACATTAAGAAAATGCCAGCGCTTGTTGATTTATGCAAAATCCAGGGGCTCATCAGAACTAAAGAAAATGTTGCTTGTAAATTTTAAGTCCACCAGAAATACAGCTTTTTATAGTTTTTGCAAGTATTTTTGTCATTCCCACACTTTATCTTAAAAGAAACCAAAAAACTTTCATTATTTCTTAACTTGATTCAGCTACAGAACTAAGAATATAGTTATTTACACTGGATTCACAGACTTCACACTACAAGGTTGCTAGAAGATCTAAAAAATGACCTTTTAAAACATTCAAATTCCACGTGCCTCTACAGGGAATATCTAGTTACACCAATCTTTCTCGTTCACTCACAGTTTGCAGGCATACTCTTTAGCACTTTTCTTCCTGCCTTTGGACGAATCCTATAGTTCAGACCAACAGCAATCTCCAAGTAATTTGTACTAGAAATATGTAATTATCCCTCTTTTGTGCCATTGAGGTTTTGAGCACCAGCAGAGCTGAAATATTCAGACTAACCGCTAAAATGCTAGGTAGGATATATATTCCTTAATCTGGGGTATCCACAGGGCAGTACCTATATCTGGGCCAGGTGTATGATCCACCTAATGCTGTCAGTGGGGAACTGAGTCACACCTAGTCTTTGCTGACTGTCCTTGCAAGTCTCCACTGATGGCAGCTGGAGCCCACATAACTCAGATGTAGATACAGGTACCTCATGCCATTGTGGCAAAGCAGAGCATCCTACCTGCCCCCCAGCTCCTGTCATGTGTCAGGCATGCTTGTCAGCCCTGTGTTGTATCTGACTACATGTCATCTCATGTAAAAATCCTAAGCTTCATGCAACATAGATGTAGGGAGCTCATGGCCACTTAGATCACTGACCTTCTCCTATCACAGTATAAAATCTTTTAATGTAGACACAGCCTATGCTGTTTGCTCCCCTAAAGTTAAATAAAAAATGCTCCATCCGTTTCCGGTCTGTTGATCTTATCAATCATGTATAGCCACAAAGCAATCTAAAAAGATTTTTCACAGCTATTGTTGGAGCTTATTTGTGTGTGCTGTATAGCAGCAGCAGAAAGGCTGCAGATGCCCTACTCTCACTAAAAGATGCATATTTGCAATCAGAGAAAATCGAACCTCAAAGCAGAATCCCAAGTCTTTCCATTCCCGCTATAGCCCTGACTCCCAGTCCCAGTTTGGCAGGTTTAACTAGCTCACACACAGCACCACGCTGCTTCAGTGCTGGAGTAATTCAGCTCTGCACCTCCCGGTTCTGTACGGCAAAGGTGTGGGCAAGCCACAGGACAAGTGAGGCTGCAAACATTGGCATTTGCAAGGCTTTGTCACAGGAGGAGTAGCAATGCTTTTAGGAGTGCCAAACAGGTCACAGCTTTCTGTCTTTTCTATAAATACCTGTGGCTCATGGTGCAATACTTTTTTGACTCAATATTCATTTTATTCCTTTGTGACTTCATATCATGGGTTACTCCTCTCTGCTCTACATCCAGATGATTCAGTTCTTCCCAGATTTCTTTACTTGCCTCTAAGTTGACCACCGGATATCTGACCATACTGCTCCCACAGTTAACCACACCAGGGACTTGCTGGAACATCTCTAAACCCCCATAGGACTTTTGCACCCATTCCCTTTCTAAAAAAAAAAGAAAGAAAAACAGAGTAGGAGAAAAAATAGCTTAGCCCCATACTGGAACAGCTGGATCATGCACCCAAACCCAAAACCTCAAAACACTTCACTGAACTGAAACTCAGTGCTCCAGTTCTTGGAAGGCTTTCCCCCATCAGAGACTAGAGCTGCCTCCTCTTCTGACACAGGCGTCCACTTACAATACTAATACTGGAAGGTGGTCTTCTAAGCAGAGACGAGAGAACAGTTCCCCGCTTGGATACACTCCAGAGGTAGATTGCTTTATTCTCACCTGTAAACCAGGCGTGGCAATACAGTAAGCAAACACTTTCACAGCAGCCTTTCCAAGGAGCAGTTTCTCCAAACAACTTTATAGCATCTAAGTAGTAATGAGTCACACAATATAGCAACTCGTACACAAACTAAAATCATTTGGAAGGCTTGGACCACCAGCTCATATTTGTCTCAACAGTGTTGGCTTCATCTAGTCTGTTCCTGAAAATATTTTATTTACATTACAAAATCTGGAATGACTAAACATCCTTGCAAAATCTGTGACTATTTCACTAGTTGCTACAGCTTTTCCTTACTTAAAAAAAATAACCAAATGACTTTTCTATTCAGCTTTTATAACTTTAAGCAGAGGAGCTGCTCTTCTTTTTTTTTCAGTTTTCTTTGAATGTCATTTACCCGTGATTCTGTTAGGAATAAAGCATAGTTAAATGAATTTCTTTTGTCTGTGAATAAACCAGAATTAATATAATTGAGATGGGAGTTCCAAATCCAACCTGCCTTTAAATTTTTTTCAATTATGTTTCATTAAAATTACCCTTTGTCATCGGTAACAGTTCTGTCAGGTTTATATGCCAAGGAGAGAAGCCAGCTTCAAATGACAATTTTCTACCATACCAAAAATGTAACATTTCTGTAACTATATTACTGAGCATCTACATTATTATTAAGCAAATCCAAACTTCTTTATGTCATTCCTGAGTAAATAAATGCATTATTCCCTATCAAAACTCCTAGATGCACCTCTGAGTTTGTGCACAATTTGCTTACATTGTTTTAACTTATAATCAATAGCCCTCTACATCTTTGTATTCAAGTGAGAGACTATTTCCAGGACGCATACAGGAATTGCACATCACTTAATTCTGCTTTAATAATATTTGAATAATTTAGAGAAGCAGTCATCTTGACAAAAACTATGCAAATCTGATCCAGTCGTGGTGCGAGGAATTCCTTTCCAGAGATGTTGAAGTCATCAGAAGCTCTGTAATTAGCAGCTTACTTTTCTTTTGTTTTTCACGTTGCTTACACTTTCATAGAAATCTTCATAAGAGCTCTCCTTAAGCTGTTAACAAAAGCTCTAGACAACAAGATTGTATGCATGCAAAATAAGTGTTCGTTCCATTGTTTTTTCTGGTTTTATCACCTGAATCCTGTTTCCTCTGAATACTGTGATTTTCTGATTTACTGCTATGGTAAGTTTTCTCTTCCCACAGCACAAAGACATCACTGAAAAGCTCAATACAGAGAAGCTTTGTAAGCTATTCTAAGAAAAAACCCTGAAGAAGATCCCAAATCCAATGAAGTCTGTGAAAAACTTCGCTCCCCATGCCCTTTGGAATGGGTCCCAAATGACGTGCTGCACTTCTGTGCCAGACTTCCCCTGTAAAGGAATGCAACAGCGACCTGGCCCCAGCTTTTGTTCCTCACACAAAGCACCAGAGAAGAGATGGTAACACCTCGGCTTCAAACTCAAACAGTCCAAACGGTGAGCCCAGCACATTTATACAGGAGCGTACGTGAGCACTTTTCTGCCAGCCCTGTTCTTAGAGACTCTCACTGTTGGAAAATGAGAAAATAAACTACTTAACTGTGCAAGTAATTTCAGCTGGAGCCGATTATCCATCTGCTAATACAGTGCAGCCTGGAAGCTCTGCCAATGACAGATTAAGGTCAAACAAATGATCATCCCTATGAGATGCACTCCTCTTCCTAAACGTGCTTTTCTTTCATTATGGTGTGAAATGCTGATCAAAGAGCTTATCATAATACTATATTAGTATAAATTTCTTGTAGTGAATCTACAGCAAGTTTTTGGAATAATGCTGGGGTCCAGACAAGCCAGACGGTATGTTTAAGACAGATACTCTGGTCTCAAGAGCCTACAGGCCAAAAAGGCCAAACACAGGAAAAACTGCAGAAAGGAAGTGCTGTTATTTCATTGTACAGGAGCAGAACTAAAGCAGAGGGCTTGTGGGAACAGGGTGTACGAGGTTTGGGGACACTGAAATAACAGTGGCAACTTTAAAGCCTGTGTCCTATGACAGGGTGAGGCTGAAACTCCCCCATGATATGCCTAAGAATATTTCCCCCAAACTTCAGTTTGTGCTGACTTGTTCTGCAGAAGCACTTTTTCTAAAAGGTTTTTAAAGAACAGCTTGAGACAGCTTTGAAAATCCCCACTGGTGTATTTGTGCACACACACAAACTACATGCAACTAAAGACAAGGTCTTAGTATGAAAAGTGTTAAGCAAACCAAGTTGTGGGGACTGCTACTTCTGCAGCCCAAAATATAAGATGTCAGAGGCAGACAGGTAGTGGAAGGTTTCCCAAAGGTAATTCAGGCATGTTTCAGATTCAGACACAGGTGTTAAGTACTGAATAGGTAAGCCTGGTTCACTCGGCCACATTGCTCAGGTTTAAATCTTTGCACAAACTCTCTTATCTTCTACCACTGCTCTGACCACGAGAAAATTCTCCTTCCTCAAAGCCAGACACAGAATATGTAAGTTGAGGATGATAACACCGACCTTGTTTTTTGTGTCGAGCACTTTAATACCTACTGATGAGAAATGCTGCCTGGAAGCTGGGTACTGTTATGTAACCCGAGCATCCTCATGCCAGTAATCCACAGATGTCTCACAAATTCTTGTGTAACGGACTGGCAGGGCGCGGTGCGTTCATTGCCTCCTCTCAGAGAAGCTGCTTTGCGCAGAGGATAAGAGCCTACTTAGCCTGTCCCACAGTAGCTGAGCTCCGAGGGTGCCCCATCTGTGCCACTCATGGCACAGGCAGGAGAAACAATAGGGTGTCCCTGTCTAGGGACTGCAGCACAATGCCAGGCACGTGAGGCATCACAATAAAAAATGTTCTGAGCTACACTTTCGAAGGAGGGAGGCTGGTAAAACCAGGAATTTGCTGGAAGTGAAGGCAGTCTAGCAGAAGTTCAGATCATTTAAGGTAGTTCAGAAACTAGCTTAGTTCCCATGTCTCCTTAACCTTCAAATTTCCTGGTAAAAAAGGAGAAAAAAAGAATAATAGGAGAAGTGAAGTGAAGTCTCATTTTTTAAAGAGGATGGTTCACTGTGAAACAAATTTTGGCAAACACTAGGAAAGCTTTTTCAAAGGACATGAAGTGCAAAGAGAAAGCAGTCATGGGTGCCTGCTAATTTAGAGAACGCTGCTGAAGGTGCTGAGGACCTAGATATTGTCAGTGCACATACGGCAAACAATTTAAATGTATTTAGATAACTTACACAGGTGCCTAATTGCCTTCATCTTTCCTTTAAGACTTTCACAAGGTGCTCGCTCTCTACAGCACAGGTATGTTTTAGTTGCAGTAGTGAACGATCAGTGTTTCTGAAAAAATGGATTAAGGACTTTGAAAAGAAGCAATCAAGACTCTCTGAAATGCAGAAACACACAGCTAGCCATAAGCAGTCAGCTTGGTTCAAAGGGCTGAAAGGCAGCATGGCTGGGAAAAAGAATTCATCCAAATGCTTATGGAAAGTCAGTTTTCAAAGATGACACCAGAGTTTTTTAATATGTCAGAACAGCACATTTGTCCCTTCTTTTTTCCCTTCTTGAAAGTGGCACACCAAATTAGGGTAAAAAAAAGAGCAAAGTCATCAAAGCAACCTTCCTAAAACCTAAGGAATTTTGCCTGAGCATTTAAAACTTGATGATAAGTAACAGAACCAGGTTGCTTATAATGGGAGAGCATTAAGCTGCCTTAATTACATTGGGACCCAGGAGGCTGAGTCCCTGTCATGGAAGGTTTGATATTGATCATGAACTGCAGAAACTTCTCCCTTAAAGTCCAGCACAGATCTGTAGCTAATGAAACCCATTCCCCGCTAATGAAAGGCTGGTCACATTAAATCACTTTATTATGTCCTTGGGCCACACATGAAAAGCTTGAAGTACAGGAACTCAAATTAAAGGTAGATGCAGAAAAGTACCCAAGAACTTCTTGGGTTATAGATACTTGACTGCCTACTATTTCTGAAAGATTATTCTGCCTGTATAGCACAATAACGGAGCAATAGAGTGTGGGAGTGCCCATTGTACTACTAACCCATAAATATATGCTCCCCACCAGAAATGTCAGCCAGGTGTACTTCCAAACCACTGATTCCTAACTGCTAAATTTCAAATTATGCAGAGTTTTTATTCATTAAAAATGTGCAAAGTCATTGAGATACTATTGCACTGTAACCATCAGCCATCATTGGGCAAGTGGGATCTATATCCCAGATTGCAGCAGAATTAGCCCAGATAGGCCACCAATCTGGGGGCTACTCCAAATTTGTGTATCATTTTGTAGGAAATGTATCACAGTGAATTCACAGATTTCAAGGCCTGCCACGCTCAAACTTTCAAAGATCCCGTATTCACCAACATAAGTTACTAGATTATCTTCAAAATCATCAGGCATTTAAAACAGCAGACTTACTATTCCCTTTAGTAACCTTTTTAAGTTTAGAAATGTGATTTCCAGATAAGCAGGTGATTTCAGGAGCTCCAAATTTCAGCAAATTGGGAGCATCATGAGACTCCACTGGAAACTGAGAGAGTTGGTTACACAGGACCACGCCCTATTATTCACAGGGAGTTTTAGCACCAGTATGTATCTTGTTCTCAAAAGCAACTCCCAGTGGATCCCAAAGCTTTTCAAAGCCCATCAATGTGTCTTTCAGCATCGGCCTTTGCTAAAACCTCCACTGTAACCCTCCAGTTGTGTCAGCAGCATCCCTGGCCACACGGACCTGGGAGGTGATCCGTGTTTCACAGTCTCCAGCCTGGGCATGTTACTGGTATGGACATGCAGAAGGCAGTCCTGCTCCTGCTTTCCAGAGGAATGAGGAACCTTTGCTGTCACCATGTCTTCTTTCCAACCAGACCAGAGGAGCACCACCAGAGAAATGCACCCTTGCTCCACCTTTCTAATTAGACCAAATGCTGTAATTTAGAAAGCAGGTATCTATTGACTTAATGAATGGTTAAAATGAATTTTCTTCCAAATCCCTGCTGACAGGCCAGGTTTACCCTGCTGAGTAGCCCCTGCCTAATGTGGTTTTGAGCTGTGATGCTGGGCTGGGGAGGTGTCCTTACTCAGCCCATCCCACCTGCTCTTCCTCCATCCCTGGAGGAAGCAAACCCACCTGTTGCACAAAGCTGGGTGTTTCATTGACAAGGGTTTACACCATCTGTGCTGAGCCAAAACATCACCACACAGAAAGAGAAACTACCTATTGCAACACAGGTGCTGGTGCACTTGGCATACGCAGCCCAAAGTGACTCACTCCAAAACATTTAAATGGAGAAATTGTGTGAATTGAACTTGGCTCTCAGAGCCCTCAGCTCTGCGTCTCTCACAGTTTTGAAATGTCTTAAAGTGTTATTAATGCATTTGTCTTACTTGCTAAGGGATTTACTAGGAAAGGGGTAAACACAAGCAGGGTGAAGAGCATGGAGGATGCCACTAACAGGAACTCTGAATCCCAGTAAACAGCTACTGCTGTCACTTGGAGAGAGAAGGAGGATGCAACCTGTTTGTGGGTCAGCCAGGTGATACGGCTCTCCCCACTGGTGAACGATGTGTTTGTCTCCTCTCAGACCCCTTATCCAGGCCACTTGCCAGCCCTCCTCCCCATCCCCAGAGGAACTGTGCTGGCCTCACTCCTCGCTCTCCTGGCTGTGAAATCACTTGGAAATCTGGCTCACTCTGCTCACTTTGTGAGTGTCAGGAGCCTTCTGGCTGCACTCTTCAAATATTTAGGAATGCCTTCTGTAGTATAAAACCAGTGACACTTGCTGAAAACAGGTATATGATCCAAAATATACCCATTAGCCAAGACTCTGCCCATTTTACACCATTGAGTCCTGCTACAGAAGTTGTCCTGATGGCATTAGTGTCAGCATCTGTCTCTGTAGAAAGATAGTGGTGCTTCACACACATAAAAACTGTTGAATCACACCAAGATTGCTGCAGAAAGTCTTCATTTAAATGACAGTATTTCTTAGATATTTAAAGGGCATTTCATTATCTTTAACAACCATCATTCTAAAAAAAACTTTTTTTTTTTTACAGAAACGCAGAGGATACTTTTAGTTCTAATGCAAGGAAAGGTTTATAGGTTGTGCAGTTCCAGTGTAAGATTTAATATGGGTAAGTACAAGGCAATTTTGTAAGACTAAATGTTTGATACCTGTTTTTTTTCAGTATTGAAACAGTTTTTAATTTAGCTGAGAACAAAAGAGAGGTGCGGCTGAAGGGTTTTTAAGTTGAAGGCCATGCCACTATTTTTGATTGGCCAAAATTTATCTCTTGTAGTTTAACTTTAAAGCACACCATAGAGCATAGAACAATGCAAAAATCTCATAGCAGTGCAGAGAGTTTTATTATAGCTAGAATGGGCTTCCCTCTCTCAGTAACCTTATTTGAAGATATTTACCTTTACCAAAATTTAGCAACAGTCTTTCTTTTTAAAATATATTGTATCCTATTATTGCTGAAAGGACACTTTCAGCAGAGTTTGCATCAAACACAGCTCGATATACAAGTCCCTGCTGGTAAATCTCACTGCTAGGTGATAAGCAAGATGCCATTTTAAAAAACCAATCAACAAAAAAATTACATCAGCTTGCTAGCAAGATCTCAATCCTCTCCTTACTACAAAATCCCTTCTGGAAATTTCTAAGAAACGTTAAGGTTTATTTTCCCTGTTTGCATTCTGAAGTGGCTTTTTTTCCAGATCAGTTAGTTCACACTGAGCCCTTGCACCAATTATGCTTCATTATGTTGCTTGTAATGATAATATGCTAACTGGTGTAATGAAACTTTTACGAGTAATACAACAAACCGCATTCACAATTAAGGCAAAGCATGTACCTTTCCCAGACTGCCAAAGTAGTGTCTCCAGGCTTCCAATGGGATAGTTATCAGCTGTCTTAGCAGTGGCTCCCAGCTGGTATTCCCCCTTATCGCCTGGCCACGTGTGGGGCAGAATGGGATCAGGATGCTCAGTGCCTCCAGGCAGGACATGCCGCCTCCAGACAATAACCAGAAAGGAGATATCTGGCTGGACTTTCACTCCTCTGCCAGGGCAAAAGAAATAACCCACAAGGGAGTCAGAATCATGTGAATGCAGAGCTAAGATAAAGGAAGCACCTGTCTTCTTCCACTGCTGATTACTAAGTTAGGCAGCATAACTATATTTTCTGTGTCATATCTGCTGAAAACAGAAAAACCTCTGCTTTGGTCACATGCCTTAATGTGAGAGAGAGCACTAAAAGCACGAACCAGTCCAAAACACTCAAGTTTTACAGTTAAACAACCCAACATTTGAGAGTCCTACAAAATCCATGCATTCATGAGATACATTTATGGTGCCATCTGGTCAGCATTTCATTAACAAATTACCTGTAAGCAAAGAGAACACACCAGTCATATGGCTCCTGGGCTGCATCACCACTTGCCACCACACCCTGGACTCCCTTTCAAACAGAACTGCATGGATGTGGCAAAGAATTGAGTGCACACGCTCTTCTAGAGAGCTGTTTTGTCTGGCTCTGTCCCTTCCCTACTACTGTTCTTTGGGAAAGCAAGACGCTCTTTCTTCCTTCTCTCTTCATCAGGAAAGCACATGTTTTCATCTTTTCCACAACCACCCACAGAGTAGATGATACAAAATTTCCTCCTAAGATCTTGTTACTACACAAGTGCAAATAAATAGAGGGGGGTAAGGTAAATGCAGATATCTGAACTGCTGAACATAAGGCAGAATTCCAAAACCTAAAGAGATTCAAGGTATCTTTGACCATGACCTGACATTGCCCTAACCATTAAAGCAAGAACATTTAGCTTGGTTACAACACTTCTGGAATATAAATAAGTGTTCAGATTTCCAGGATTCCTGAGAATGTGCAGCTGTTTAGATTTTGTAGGTTTCAAAAGTTTGCAATTCATGTCCTTAATTTAGCTGTTGAAGTCCAACCATAGATTTTAAATTGGGAGACGTTAACATTGACCTCTTTATTTCAGTTTCACCAACTGAAAAGCAGAGATAACAATATTTACCTATCTCAGTGTCTTCTGATTTTTAATTGCTGCTTCTGAAGCAGAGTGACTATGGAAATGTCATCCCTCGATGCTGACTTCTTCAGAGGAAGTTAAAGACTTTCTTGTTGCTGGATATGCAAGAAGCAATCAAAAGGAAATCACATTAGACTCAGAGGATGTTTCCAGAGAAAATACAACCACATGGAAGTATTGATTTCCTTTACTGAATCAGTAACGGACTTTCTTTGGAGTTGTAAAGAAAATACAGACAAGGAGAACAGTGCAGGAAGGAGATACTGGACTCTCCATTTGGTAGTACTCGTTAACTAGCTCTGTATAGGGTGTCAGAAAGACCCTCCATACATGCCCTCTATGGCAATAATATGCTTTGAACAGTGAGAGTTCTTCATTTGAATACACTATATCCACACAGAGGAGTATGGGTAGTAACAGAACTGAAACCAATGGAACTGCATAGAATTTACCATGAAAGTGCAGCCAGTTTAGCTACTTCTGATAAAAACAGATGCAACAGAGTGAGTAAGATATTTAAAACTGCTTAAATAATGATCACATAGGAGGTATGGTTTCTAAAGAGGTATGTTTTACAGATAATCTGCTTTCACTTCAGCATCTCCTGGGATAAGTCACATGATGTTTGTGATGGGTGAAAATTATGTTATGAAAATACCGAGAAACACGGGAACCATTGGGTGAGATGAGTATCTATTTATTTTAACCTGGAGATATGGCAATTTAAATGATTTCAGGGAAACATTAAAGAAATAATCTCCTTGAAGGTCATCACATTTCTGCAAAGATGGAAATAAGCATGATTCTATTAGAGACAAGGAAACCTAATAGATAATGTGCACAATATGAAAACAATAATAATGGCCCCACAGTTATTTTATGAGTTCCTACAATGTTTTCAAACCACACACACCTTGATAGGGGCACTAATTCTCTAAATCCCTTAAATACATGCACAAAGCCTTTCCAGAATATTTAAGCGTATCTGTCTTCCAATACAAGCCTCTAGTTAATCGTATGATTGCGTACTCTGGTGAAATGCCCATTAAGACCAGTTATCTCAGGAAGAGGTGGGAGAGGAAAACCAAGAAATCCTCTGAGCGTAGTTCACTGCACATACAAGGAATCACTTCCAAATGTAGGGTGTTATTATTTTGATACCATACGAAGAAACAAATGCAAACTCTGAAATGCTGTACTGAAGCAACAAACTGGTCTTGTGTCCACATGGCCTTGCTAGACACCACTTTGTTTCTCAGTGTCCCGATTTATGTTCAAGAATGTAGAAGAAACAGTTGGAGAAAAATACAATATAGTGAATATAATAACTGTCTTTATCATAATATGGAATGTATAATAATTGCTGGACAGCACTCATTATGTTCTGAAAAGAGAAGTAGTTCCAAGATGACCACTTGTAGCTCTTGATGGAGCTGCACCATACGTATTCAGATGGATCTCCTGAACGATATCCGTGAGGAGCCCTACCCTATTCCCCATCTGCCTGGCTATACAGATTTGGACAAGCTGTTTAAATCATGAGTCATCTAAAGGATTTGAGTAGTGCCAAAATAAGACATCTCTATGTTTGACATTATATTATTCAATGCTCTGCTGCATTTGAACAGTCTCTAATTCAATTTCAGCACCTATAAAATGGGCATGATATTCACCTTTACAACATGAGCTGGGATGCTTTGCTGGAACATGTCACTCGATGCAAGTTATATTCCAAAGAACTCCAAATTCTCACAGGAGAGTGGATAATGAAATGCGATTATATATATTAATAAATTATGGCAGCAAAACATCTAGACTTTCCCTTTAGTTTCTTTACTTTGTGGAATCACTTCTGTTTCTGCTTTTGTATCAGTATTTCTCCAGTACTGGATTGCATTAAATAACAGTGTCCAACCCCCAGTTTGAATTAGACAGAACTGAAATAGAAAGAGGATTAAAACCATAATATTTCAGAAATAGAAACTGGGTCACATATTAAGGCTTTCTCTGGGGTTTGCCAGAAAAATTATAATTAGGATAAATTCAGCACTGACTTCTTTACAGTTTCCTGGTGTGGGGCAACTGTAAGGATAGATGGACATCTCTCTGTGGTACTTCCACGGCTTGAAGTCAAACACCATCTGAACCTCTACAAAACTGTAATGTTCTTAGGTCCCAAACACCCCAGGAGCAGAGAGACTACCAGTATTGTCACTCAGGAGCAAAACTTCAGGAACAGAAAGGCTTGAAGCTCCCTCAGTCGTGCAGGAAATCTGTAAAAGAGCAGTGAACTGTTCTTAAGCTTCAGAAGTGCAAGGGTAGACATGCTACACACGTTCTCCATATGGAATAGCATCAGCAGGCTTATTCATACCCATATGAAACCAACCTATTTTTGGTTGCATAATTTGACAATAAAGGAAGAGGAATAATTTTTAGGAAAATGTGAAGCAAATGCAGCATTTACTTCCTGTAGGTGGAAAGAAATTCCTTTAGGGAGGAAGAGAAGATTTTGGTATAAGGATTACATTACTTTTTTATTTCAGATACCAAACTGAATGATGTGTTTTCACACATGTATGTGGGGAGTTCTCTGCTACAGTAGAGTTCAAAAATAAAATAACAGTTCACAAATAAATTCTCATGCATACTAGCCTCGTCAAAAACCTGATGATCCAATAATTATAACCTAGTAATGAAATACATATGGAATTTTTTTCCCTAATCATTTTAATACATGTATTAATTTCTAGTATTGTGTTATTTTGGTAAAAGGTATCAAAATACAGGAAAAGAAAATGAAACTTGTCATTTGAGAAACATTTTGCTCTCCTACTCTAAAGCTTTGTTAGCCTTCACCCAATGAAAAAGACAGCCACTGACATTTCAAACAATGAATGTTTCTACATTATTATGTGTATGCATAGCATTTGAAGAAATAATATGCACAGTAAAAAGCAAAAAGAAGCATTTTGAAGTGGAGATTTCGGTAATCCATTCTTCAGAGATGGCAGAGCCCTGGACAAAGATTTTATGCAAACTTCTGTTTTCCCCTCCATATTTTAATGAAGCAACATCTGACAATAAAAATAAATACTCATCAGTTTTCTCCTGAGAAGTGCCCTGAGACAGAAATGAAGAGAAATACGAAAACAGTTCCACACTGGAGAACTACTGGGAAGCCTCAACGATCTTCACCATCAACACAGTCTGCAGTAGCATATATCTGAAAAGAGCAGCTTTGTGGGAACTCAAACTCTACCCATCTCTGCCCCCTTCACTTGCATTTGCTTTTCCACTGTCAGCCATCTACTCACCACCTTCAAAAATATTTAAACAACACATAAAAGCACAACGTTAGCATATTTGATGTGCCTTACCAATGCTACAACCTTTGTTGTTCTTTACAGTTCTGAGGAAATAATCCAAAAAGAGTTAATTAAGTGGCTTTCAAACTTCTTCCAGTGAAGCTGAGCCCCACCAACCAGTCCAGAGGAGGTAGGTGCACACCTTCTAGGTGCTCCTCACTGTCCAGAAACTGCCCTACCTGCTCAGAACAAGCACAGTTTACCTTGAGAAATCTACCTGCTACTAACTGCTGCTACCCTCAGGGACCTCAGCACTGGTAGGGCTTGTGGGTTCATCTACAATCTAAGCTGAAATCAGCTAGACCCAGTACCATGCCTTGAGGAAATAATATTTTTCTAGAATAGGCCATGTTTTAGATTTCAAGTAGAAACAAAATACAGACCCATATTAAAAGCAGAACGTCAATTCTTTTCAGTCATATCTTGTAAATGAAATTAAGTGCACTAGTATAAAATTTTTACATTTACGTCCCTTTGTTGTATTAACTGCACAGAGACACCAATGGGCTGGTATTACAGATACTTTAAACAACATTTAATCTGACTGAGCACCAGCTGGAAAATACCAGCAACTGAGAAAATACTAACATTTTGCAAGATGATTGCTAATATTTCTTATTCTCTGGCTCCAGTCTCATCATTCAGCTCAAGCCTTTGGTTTCTAGGAAACATATTGCAACTTCCACCCATAGCTCCTTAGCAGATGTTCCTTCTCAGATCAAGCAGGATTTCACATCAAATCTTGGCCAGAGCTTAGGAAAACTAAGGCTCCAATCTTGCTCCTTCCAAAGGACTTTATAAGCGGGGTGGACTTAGCTAGTTCTGCTGAATCTCTTAATTTGTAAACACTTCCCCCACCCGCCAAGTATGAAAACAGCGCTGTCTCTCTTTGGCTCTTTCTAGTTGACATGAAATATTTCCTCAGTGCCTCAATGATCTCTTCAACTGAATTCTTAACCTTTACCTTGAATGTCTTCTTCACAAGTACCTCACCAGCAGTAAAACACAAATACAGCCCATAACCTGATGTCTTTTGACCAGGTTGACTGCACTTTTATGCCTCACAGCAGCTAGCCTGTTTACAGTCCTGCTACAGCCCTGGCCAAGCATCCAAATCAAAAGATCAAAAGTACATTATTTGACATAATAAACATGGGGTTGGATTTATTAGTCTGCCAGCCCTGCCTAGAACTCAGCAACTCCAAAAACCAGTTTGCTTACATCTGTACTGTATTGAGGATAACTTTAAGCAGACAGTTTTTGAAGCTTCAACCAGCCCGTTGTGAGGACCAGTACAAGGCTTGGAGGCTGAAAGTGAAAATTGCTATCAGCCTATCTCCAAAAATCCAAAAGATGCTGTCAGTAAAAAGCAATACCTCATCTCTTTTAGCACTTTGTTTCCCTCAGCGCCCACATTTCCTCCACAGACCACCTCTTGTGATCCTTGGCAAGGGCCAGGTTAGCACTGGGGTGATGCCGGCTTAGGTCACACCACCAAACCCATTCCCCACATTGGCCTTTTGGAGATTTCAGCTCCTCTCCCATCTGTGAAGATGGGCAGATTGCTCAAGGGAGGTTTCTTTGTCCTCTAAATACTTCCTTTGGTGTCTCTGGTGGAAGTGCCATGAAAGAAAGGTCCAGCATCCACAGAGACTTCTTCTATGCATCTCAAAAAAAGAGCTTTTACAAGCTGTTCAACAGAGCAAGAAAGTAAGCATGCAAGACGTCTCTTGTGTTTAACAAAGTGGCATTGCTATGACTGCTGGTACTGCCAGGTAACGGTGCAGTGCTCCATCCTGTCATGTGCTCCCAGCACAAACCCACGAAGCAATGGGTGAGGACCCAAAGGTCTGCAGGAAAACCCGTCTGACGTGCGATCGAGAATTTATAAAACCCTTGAATCGTTGAAACCATTTAAGTTGCCAGTTTGTGGGAATACACTAGGAAGGTGGATAAACAGTGTAAATGCCTTACCAGCACACACTAACTAAGCCTCAGATTCTTGTCTGGTAGATTTTTACAGGCAGATAAACTAAGGAGGAGAGAAATACCCTCAGAATTTCAAAGGTGAATGCATAGATGTCAGATGGGTAAAACTGAAACATAAACAGGCTTCTTGTTAATCAGAAATTTCAGATACGTAATCAATGTAAGCAACCAAAACTAAATTTTATTCTGTTTTATTTTATTTTGGAAACTTTTATACTGTCTAGATTTCATTTTTAAGAATACTGGCAATAACTTCCAGTGTGTTGTGAATTTTTTCCTTAGGTTAAATTATTGAATGTGAGAAGGACACCTAACTCTCACTGAATCTTCGTGCTAATTTTACTATTGCACATTAACCTCATTAAATCTTGGAACAGTTTATAAGTGGTATGGCTTACAAACCTTAATGAGGCAAACTGGGGGCACCTGATGCTACAGTCATTCCAAAAATCGACTTCTTCAAGGGAAGCTTTGTCTGCACAAGGACAGGTGGGATCTGCTCTGGATTTTTAAATTTCCTGTCTTGTTAATTCCAAGCAATAAATTTTGATGAGATACTGATGATGATAGTGAGTAATAATTCTGGTCTATTTGTTTTAGGATGATAATTATTCCTTTGCTTTTATTACAAAGTTTATAAATACCAGCATTTAACTTCAATTATGTTAACTGGTAGCATTCCTAGATGAAAGGTTTGAGGCTGTCCTCTTAAAAATGCCATGAAAACAGCTTTACTTGATCATTTGAAAGCATTTGCAGACTTATTCTATGGCCTTTCTTCACATTGTTTAATTTCATTTTCAGACTGAAGCACAAATGACAAGAAACGCTGTTTGCCATGCACAAGCTGTGCCACTGAAAGAACTGAGAAACCAGGCACGATCTGTTTCAAATCTATAACCCTGCCTGAGCAGACTTGTCTTGGTGGGACCCTCTACACTGACAAGAGGAATGGCTGCAGCAGCATCTTAGGGAACCATGTAACACTGTCCAATTAGCTGCACCTTTCTGTGGTAGCTTATTGTCAAGCTGCACAGAAATTAAATCATTTCAACTACAGCCTCAACAGCAGTTGTAAAAGTGTAAAATTCAATGGGAAACAGAGTGTCTGCTCTGTACTAGCCTGACACGCTGCTTTGAAAGCTCAAGCAATGTAGCACTGTTCTTCGAGAGAAAGGATAAAAGTGGCAGGCTCAGGCAAGAGAAAACCGTTTTCATCTCTGAGGTCCCCACAAAACTGCTGCGGCTGTGGGACCAAACTGATTCATTTCTCTTTCATTAAAAGCCGATCTGGTAAACTCTGAACACAGGCGATAAAAAAGGGATGAATATTCAGAATCAAGTGATTTTTTTCCCTATAGTGAAATAGTCATTGCTTCCCTCTAACTACAATCAGAGGTTTTCAGGGATTTTTTTGGCTATTTAAAGTTACTGCTGCCTGAACCTTTGTTAACAGATTTTACTTTTTTTTTAAATAATCCAGTAAATAAAGTAAATCTGTATTATTGTAGGATTATTTTATAAGACAGAAACAAAACAAATATATTTGATGAATCTGTTCTTACAGATGAGCTGAATCTTCATCCTCCCCAAGTTTTTGTTCCCCTCTATTTAGAATAAGTTGGTTTGGTTTTTTTTCTGCTATTCAAAGGTACTAGAGCCAAAAGTCTTCTTGAGTTTTTACAATGAGTTCAGGCTGAGAATAACACAAACGCTCCCTGCTCTCAAAGAAAAATGACGGTCTTCCAAAATACAAGTGCTACTCTAAGAAATAGCATTTGTTGAGCAGACCATTGGCCGCACTAACTGAGGAGCAAGCAAAAAGCTAACTGAATGAGCCCTCAGATTTTGTGATTGCAAATATTTAAGAAATTGATAGGCCATAAGAGTAAAAAATCCGATGGAGCTGTCGTGCTGCAGTTAAAGCCAGCTCTGAAGCGCTGATTTGGGAGCAGATACCTACAGCAGTGCCTGAGTAGGGGCCTTTCTTTACACAAAGAAATGACCAGAGACTGGCAGCATCAGCATGACCATGGCTGGTAACATACATCAGCTATGATCTCAGAGGTGTCTGGAGGTGAGAGAATAGTTTAATCTCCTTTCTTCTCAGTTTAGCTTCTTTGCAGAAGCAGCCAATCAGGGAGCTCTTTATTACTAATTCTGATTACAGATATCCTTCTGCTGGCACTGGGCTAACCCCGCCACTTAGAGATCAGCGAGAAGCCACTGGGCTTTGTATCACCGGTGACGTCTGGTTCACAAGATGTTTTCTTCAAAGGCTGTTAACAGGTGCTACTTGGGCCCCTCCGCTCACACCTAGATTTCACTTTCCATTCGTACCTTCTTTTAATGTGAAAAGTGTCTGTCATACGCTGCCTCACCTCATGCAGAAAAACCAGCTCGTTTCTCTCCCATCAGACAGGCAGGGGCTTGGACCTTAACATCGCTCAGCTGAAGCCTATCATGTATTTGAAGCTGACTTTCGAGTGCCATGGAAGAAACCAGAGGTCCTGTTTTGTTGTCCCCCACCGTTTCCCTGCCACAGAACGGTGGCATTTGAAAGGGAGAAAGGTTTTGGAAGAGCTGCGACAAGGTGGGAGCTCAGTGTATACATGCATGACTCCTCTCAAACACCCTCCGCGAAGCAGGTGCCGGACACCTCTGCGGCTGGTGAACCGCCCGGTCTGCGTTACGTGACTCCACGCGTAACCCGCCGTGCCGCCCTGCCCGAAGCACAGAAAGTCGCTTCATCCCTCTCCCCGGTCCCAGCGCTTATTTCCAAAGAAGAATTCCACGGGGAGCAGCTGCACCCCTGAACGGTTTCGCGCACGGCGCCGGCCCCGCGGCTGCCGGGACCGGGCAAGCGGCGCT